>OENM01000344.1:27091-54581 GCA_900239745.1 Rotaria magnacalcarata | reverse complement strand
GGGGGGGGGGGCCTTAAAAAACATAAAAATTTCATGCTAAAAGATTCAATAATGATTTTATTTAGTTGAAAAAAGATTTTCAAATTTTGAAATCAATCGTATATTATCCACAATTGAACAAATAAAAGTTCGTCTAAATTTAATTGAACGCTGGAATGTCTCCTTTGTATATGATCGATTACAAAAACTACAAAGAGATTTTAATCAAGTAAAACACAATCGACCAGAAACTGAAGTAAGTTTATAATTATAAATGTACTTTTTATATTATAAAAAGAAAACCATTATTGATTTAGATGCTAATGAATGATGACAATGATGTAGATATTTCATCAAAATTAGAAAATATTGAACAGAAATCTACGCAATTTTCTGAAGCTGCTGATGAATTAGATGTATGAAATTATTTATTTTGTTTGTTGTTATTTATTTACTGTCTCTAATAGAAATTAAGTCGTGATGCTGATAATCAAGCACTAGATGTTGTTCATGATAAAACAAAACCATTTGACAGAAATTTAATTGAACGTTTACTTGAACAAGAACGACGAACAAATACACAAAAAGTTGAAGATTTAAATGAAATTTTTTGTCTCGTCCAATTTTTCTTCTTGTATGTATAGGATTCAAATCAACTATCAAAAAATCTTCTTTCGTTGAATGAAAGTTTATATGAAAACACAATTAAATGGCATAATGAATTAAAAGCTCTACGAGTAAATATTGTTACATTATATAACAGAAAGATTTAAGAATAAATCATAAATTATTCTTATTTTTGTTTTTACTTCAAGAACGAACTTGGAAATCTTAATCAAAGTGTGAAAATACAAGAATTAGTTGTAAATTTTCAAGAACTAACCAATCTAGTACATAATTCATCAGATAAAGTTAATAGACTTTTTTTTTGTTTTGATAGATCAATGAATTCCTTTTTTTCGTAGGTAACAATAATTATTACTGCATTACAATCAGATCTTAATATATTACGAAATCAAATAGATTCATGTACATGTCCAAAGGGTGAATATATTTTTAATATTCACATGTGATTCTATTTTTGACATTATAGAATCGTTACGTTTAAAACCATCGATTGTTGACGGCAATCAATTGCAGCAGAATATTATCACAAAACCCAATCGTATGTGCCGTAGAATAGTCTACTAGTTCATTTTGTTTGCTTTAACAAAGACAACATGAAACTATCATTTATTTACTAGACGAACTACCATGCAGCTTCAAACCAGTTAAAAATACATTGATTAAGAATGAAATATCGAATCTAAAGCGTTGTCCGTATAACTAAGTAGTACTTATGTCCACATTTTTCAAAATCAGAGCGGTATTATCACTTCTATAATAGATAAAATATTTATCATGTTAATTACAATGTTTGGATATACCTACCTAGACGAGCTGAAGTGGTAGAAAAATTATGAGTTTTACAATCTTCTCTTATGATTATAGTATAGTATTATTCGTTTGAATGTATTATTGCACACTTATATCGAATATCAACAAAGAAGCTGGAAACCGATAAGTCTACGAAAATGTTTACATTTTCTCTTTTCCCAAAAAATCGTTCTAATCCGTGTAAAACCAAATGCAAAGTCTTAGAACTATGCATAAGTCTTGTTACTGTTGTTTTTCGATTAGTATGCTTGATTATAGACTTTCTATGAGCGATCTCACATTGATTAAAATGTGTACAAAAAAAGTCTCAATATGATGCAACATAGCTTTTTAAACTACATCAAAATAACTTGACATTGTCTTATGGATTCATAAAGAAAACTTTTCAATGTATTCTATATTGATATTTAGCTATTGATACATCCTTATCTCCGTCTACTACAACAAGTACCACTACTACTTATCGGGAGTGTAAATATTATTCATTTCAATCTATCTATGAAATAACATTTTCTTTTAGTAAAACCATCTGAAAAAAACTATCATAATAATACAGTTGACAGTAACTAAGAAAGAATTCATTGTTCTAATAATTTTCCTCTGTATTTTTGTAAATAGTTGCTCAAATTGTCAATCAACCTTCATCAGTTACTAATTAACTTCATCCGTTCATCGTCGTTTTATATTTTCTTCTTTCGAATCAATCTACAAGTTATATTTATGCCTGTGTGAAATTTAAATTATCTTGTATGTCATGAACAGTTTTTGTTAATGTTTGATGTGTGTTTGCTGTTCTTGTTGCCGGTGAGCCTGAACATCAACATAGAAGTCTATATCCTTGTTTTGCTACGTTTCTTTTTTTTTCTTTCTTTTTTTTTATAAAATAAATGAAGACACAGAAATAAAAACTACTAAATCTTGTTTATGATCAAACTTATTTTTTAAGAAAAAAAAATGAACCGTAATGAGTGCAGTATATATGTAAGTCATATTTCTTCTAACACTAATGAAGATGATCTAATGTAAGTTTAATTCAATTTTTGCAAACATAAGATTTTATTAAAAAATATATTTCAGTTCATTGTTTTCAAAATTTGGTACAATTGAAAGTTATACATTTTTTTCAAAAACTTCTCAACGCAATAGTGCAGCTGCAATAATTACATATGGATTAGGTATTGATGTGAACTCTATCATAAGACGTTGTCAACGAATAAAATTTAACGATCGAACACTATCTATTCGTCGTGTATTACCACCAACACGTCCTGCCTATGAACGTTTTATGTTATCGAATGAATTAGTTATATCATTAGATTGTCCAACTGATGATAGCGAGTTTAATCAAACGAATGTACGAAAATATTTTAGTAAATATGGTACCATAACATCATGTCATATTATAATTCCTGATCAAACATTTCTACTTGGTTTTATTCAATCAGATAGTGTTGACTGTGCAATTCTTGATGAGCCACATTTTCATAATGACAACCAGTTAATAGTTAGAAAATATATTTCACCATCTCGGATTGATCAATATTTTACAGACATTATTAGATTCGATCAAGATAATAAAAAAATGAATATTTCCATTTCAGAAAAATTCCGTCGAAAAAAAGACGTCATTGAAGCAGCTGAATTTGGACATAACATTCAACTAAATTTAATCAAAAATTGGTATGAAGAAAAAAAAAAGATGTGTAACAAAATGGGCAATGATGAAATGATGAAATTAATTATCCAATTAAGAAAACGTTGTGATGATATGAATAAAGAGATTGAAAAACTAGAAAAGAAAAATTCTTTTTCTAAACTAATGATAGAACAAACACAACAAATAAAATATAATATTACTGATTTATATAAAAGAAAAATTGAAAATGAACGAAATCGAGTTAAACAATTGAAAGAAGCGATAGATCTGTTAAATATTATTTGAATTAATTTATAATCATTTTTTCTATGTTAATTATTCATAGGTTTTGTATTTTATATCTATATAGAGAGAGATTTTCTGTTATTTTTCGTTTCGGTTGGAAAGATTCAAAATGAAGTTGAATAAATGAAAAAAAATTATCATTAATTATCAATATTAGAAGTACGAAACATTAGTACCCATCATATCAATGCCTTCAAATACTAGTGTCATTTTCAGTAAGAATTAACTAGCTATTTCATAGATGATTCTTTTTCTTCTTCCAATGTCATACTGTATTACATGCAAGTGTAATATTGTTCTTGATCTCCTATAAATTCGTTTCACTAAGAAGATTTAGTCGATATCGATTTACTGTTTTCCATATATGAAATAGTATGAAACTTGATTATTCATTATAACCAAGGTGAAAATATCCTTATCATTAGAAATATTGCACTAAGAAGTTGAATTCTCTATCATATGTCTCCACTATAAATATCTACAATGAATACATGTCGAATTTTCAGTGGAAACTGTTAGACTATCGATATCGACTTAAAGCAAGCTCAGTAATTTGCATATAATTAAGGTTTTTCCACTTCGATCCAATCAAAACAATAGTATGTTTCGATGTACTTCGAAAAACTTCCTCATTAGATAATTCTTTTTGTGTACGAAAAAATCCATGAAAATTTTCTTCAGATCCATTCTTTCGTAATACGATGACTTATGATAATACTTACTTGTTATAACATCTAGCGTATGTCCCTATACCCGTAGCACATGTCGATATCGACTGAGTTTTTGCTCACAATGAAGCGTCTGTGTTTAATATGTGCTTGATGAAAGGTGATGATGGTTAATCTTCATTTATTCATTCATCTCTATAAATTATTTTTCTAAATTTCCATATACAACTCAGCATTTATATTTATGACTATCTGTCCACCTATTGAGCAGATATTAATTCCGTTTCTAAAATTTTAACGTTTTTTCAACAAATAAAAGCTTTAATTCGATCGTTTGCTTGCTTTGATATTTTTGCAAAAACAAAAATTAAGAAATTTGTTTTGCTGATGTAGCATGGTAATAATAGTAAAAAATTTAATAGAAGTAAATTTTAGTATAGTTAAACTTGTCATACGTCTGTACTGAGCTGATGTTTTCTTCTTACCGTTCACTAATTTTAATTCGATGTTGTCTTTGATTAATTTACTGAATTCTATTGCATCAAAATAAGATGATCAAAAAATCAATGACTTAATTGAGCCATTTTATGCGTAGATTGAAAGAAAAAAGAACACTATTTGCAATAATCTTAAGCAATCAGTTTAAGCTTGTTAGAATAAACCACATATAATCTCTTTGCACGTGAAGTTTTATTCCATTCTCGAAATAACTTTTTTCGACACATACACATGTCTTCGAACAAGAATACTAAATGGTTATCCTCGGTTTCTTTAACGAAACTCGCCTCTCGTATAACTCGTACACTATCGATTTCTTCGAAAACAAGACAGCCGCCATCGAAGAAAACGAACAAAGTTGCACCGCAATCTCAAACAATTCCGACGGTAAGCTGATACTTTACTTTCTCAGCAGCTGTTCAGACTTTTGGTTCTTTTTCAGAATAGTTTTTTTACTCCCAAAAGTGTATCTACTATTCGTCGTCATTCTCCACGACTTATTTCACAAATTCTTCGCATGGATAATAGTAGACAAACGAAACATAATGGAGAAGCTAACAATGCAAATTCTTTTAGGAAAAAAAAATTCGAAGGCGATTTTTATGAAGAAAAACGACAATTAGCTCAATATAATTTGTCACTCTTTAATGTTAGTGCAGAAAATCTTCATGATGAACCAGAAGAACATAATGAAATCATCAACAACAAAATTGACATGACAATGTTTTGAACTTTACTAAAATTGAACACTTAATTATTTTTGTTGTTTTTGTCTATTTAAAATAATAAATTTGTGTGCTATGTTGTGTGCCTTGAATGAAGAAAGTTCGTTTTAAACTAGCAGACAAGTATTTTTAAAAAGTACCTTAAAAAATGTTATTTTATAATAACTGTAACATTTGGATCTCTAAATTGGAGAAATGATCATTTGTGTAGCATTATTTCGATATGCTACAATTACGAAATGGGCCGGTCTATCAATCTGCCTGATGCTTTTTTCTTGTGTGTTGCTCTAAAATAATAGGACAATTATTACGACATGAAAGATGTACGTATAGGAAACGCTTGGTATAACAGAAATAGTACGAAAAACAAGATGTAATACATAATAGATGGTGCACATTACTTGCCGTATTTACTGAGCTTTGATGAACTGAAAATTCTCTTACGAAACAAATGTTTTTTGTAGTACAAGCGCATTAGCTTTATATATTTTTTTTGTAAGAAATATGTAGAAGAAAGTATTTGGCATCAAAAACAGTAAACTTTTAATGTATTGTAACTCTACTTTGTAGAATTATTAATAGTAGTGCTACTTTTAGTTTTACAACAACTGCGATCATATTTCACAGGCAAAAGTTGAAGTTACACTTGTGTTTTGAAGATTTATTTAGTATTGTTCTAGAAATTCATTTGAAATCATTAATTTCATGAGAAAATAAACAGTCCAGATCTTATAGAAGTTTTTTTTTAAATACGGGTAAATTCAGTGTCGATGTTCAAATAATCCATCAACGTAATGATCTGCACAGCGTATCGAGTATTTATAGATTTCCAATATAAGCACTGTATATAGTTGAAATGTTAACAAAACAACATGTAATACATCTAGTTTACATTATTCATATGACTTCAATAGAATGATGCTCTTTATAATAAACGAACTAGCTGGAATAGACGATCATGCTCGATAACTCGTTGATTTTATCTGATTGGATATTTCTAATTATTTTTTTTTAAATTTTGGTTAAATTGAAGATAAATGTAATTTTTTTATTTCGTTGAGTTGTATAGTCTTCGTATTCGTGCCAAAATAGTACACTTAGAAAACCTTCTCATCATTTATTTCTTCAGATATTTCGTAATTTTAATACACGATTGAATAAGAAATAGAGTACACAGAAAATAGATGCATTTATTCATAATATGCTCAACTAATAGTTGTTTTGAACATCAAAATATCGAATTGAAATCATACTGTTGTCTGAATTATAAATAAATTCTAATTGATTTTCAAACGTTTACGCATATTCACATAACTAGCTTTGCTTGCTAACAGTAGAGTCATTATATTCCACAATCATAGATAACATTAAAAATTTCATGAATGCTCTCAATATGAAGTTGATCTAACAAGCGTTGAAACCATTGTAACATACTTAGAAGGAAAAAAAGAGTCGTGAAAAAGTACCTATTAACTTTGCATCATTGAAAAGATGTTTGAAATTATCCATATTGGATCCTTCTGATATTCGTGACAACTTGCAAGGGATGATTTTCTAGGATATAATACTTGATAATATACCATTGAGATGAGAAAATCGTAACAAATCAATAGAAAAAAATGAATATGAACAGGATCTGTTATCTTCATAGTGAAAGAAATTGCCTTGATTATCTAATGAGAAGTCTCTACTATGCTTCGTAATTAATCATTGATTAGATTTTGTATAACAGATTATGCCTTAAAAGAATAATCCATCACAGTTATATTTGCAATACGTGTACAATTCAGATAGAAAACATTTCATCTATTCAAACCCTGAGAATCCGATAAGGGTTGTGCGAATATTTACTAAAAATATTTAAAAAATGCCTGAAATGTTAACAATACCTATGTTACTAAACGCTATATATTGTTTTTCGACTGAATTAGAGAAAAAATATGAAATTTAAGGAAAATTACTACGCAAATGACATTTTCCTCATTTTTATTTTTGATTCATTTGTTTCTAATTGCATGACTTTGCCTGATTTAAACCCAGAATCAACTTGATTTCTATCTTTTAGGAACTTTAAAAATCATCTCATTGATTGATTGAATCTCTTTCTATTCGTATATCCTCTACCAATGTCATCGTTCCATTGTGGAATACCAAAAGAAATCACATTACGACGATCAACTTGCCATGTTGTAAATGAAAGCATTTCATAAATCGTTTTTTTTCTCTTCTAATTGATACAGACCTATTAATCTGGTATATCTACTATATTTATTAGAGCATTTTTTTTGACACTAGTATACATATGAATGCCATCATTGTTTTTTCTTCTGATGATAGTTGATTTAAAATTTTTTCCAGCAATAATCTATTCTATCTCAATTGGCACCAATAAATATCTGTTTCAAACACAAGTAAATCACCTAGTAAATTCTGTGTATTTATTTGCAAGTCGATATGATATATATTCGGTTTTTTTTTGTTTTGTTTTGAATAATCAATCAAATAAACGCAAGAAAACTAAAGCAACTATACATTTTTGTTACATACATATTTGCACAGAAAAGAAACCTTTTATCTATATTTATATTGTTTAATGAGCTGTTGTTTTATGTAAAAGAAGTCCTGCTACCGAACCACGTTCATTCATAGCTGTTCGCAAACGGTTTTCTTTCTCAATAAGTTCTTCATAACGCATTAACTAAAAATAAAAATGCATATAGAACTAAGAAAAACTTAATAATAATTAATACTTCATGCAGTCGTTCGAGATCAATCTGTGCACGATATTTTCGATCCCATTTAAAATGTTTTGAACATAAGCGTTTTGGTACTGTACATAGTTCATCTGATACTTCAAATAAATCCTTTTCTAATGGACAACCACATGCCTCATCTGGACCAATCTATTCATATGAATAAAAAAAACAAAAAGACATTAAAGATATTATAAAAAAGAACTGAAATATAATTTTGTATTACTTTTGGATCTCTTGAGTGTTCTGGACAAATAACTTTAAGTCGTTTACAATAAAGGTTGTTTGTACGATCATAATTATCACAAAATAAACCTTCAATATTCGATTTAATATTTGATCCATAGGATACTTGACTTTCAAACTAAAGAAAATTAAATCATTTGAAACAAACAAAACACAAAAAAGAAAAAAACTTTTCTTTACTCGAATAAAACATTTATCAATGTGACGTGTGTACGTTTTTTGACTTATTTCTTGATTACATAAAATACAGAAACACATTCCATCTGGTTCATCATTTGTTGTATCGATTTTCTATTTAAAAGCAAAAAAAGTATTTTGGTGGATAAGTAAAAAATTAATTTCCTTACATTAGTATCTTTAGTAGCTATTAATTCCTTTCCTCTTTCGATAATATCACTTAATTTTCTCTGTCGTTCATCAAGTACTGATAAACGTTGTTTTATATCTTCAATTTCATTTCGAATCTCTTCAATGGCTTTTTTATTTAAAGTATCAGCGACGGATGGAATTGTTTGCCATTGCATTTGACGCATTGGAAGAAATTGAAGGAGACGACTAATCAAATCAAGCACACACACACACAAATATAGTTATATATATATAAAGTATACGATAATATTATAATCTAATATTTCTTACTTTCGAGCTAATTCTAAACCACATTTATCTGAGCAGTATTTTGATGCAGGACGTGCTTCGAAGGGACAACTTGGTCCATAACATTGACGAACTGCTTTTTCAGTGTTACGACGGCGACGTCGTGCATTCAGATTTTTTGTATCTTCCTGAAAAGATATTTCAAAATTAATCGGATACGTTTCGGAAACAAGAATGAACAAACTTCATCATTTAATTCTGGTCGTAGTTCTCGTTTGATAGGAGGTAGACCAGCACTACTGCTAGCATGTCTCTTTCGTTTTTCAGTAGTTCCAATATTTTTTGTTATTAAAGCACGTTTTGTTGTAATTACAGAAGTTTTAGTTGTTGGTTCTTGTTCATCACGTGACATTAAAGCTTCGTATTGTACCGACTGAATGTCACTTGATCGCGCTACTGCAGACGCATTTCCGTGAATTACTTGTTGCTGTCGAGACATGATAGTGGTGGATGATGATGATGAGTCTGATTGATTACTAGTTGAATCATCATTAGTATATTGATCCATGCTTGTTGAATGTTCTCTATTTTTTTTATCATTCTATGGAACATTATTGAAAAAATTAGTTATACTTATAAAGAGATAATCAGAGCTCACGTCTTCCGTTTAATTTTTTACAAGAATCTGTTAGTAAGACTAGAAAATTTCGTCATCATGATACTTAGATTGAATTTTCAAGCAAAATTTTAAGTGTATAAAGAAGAGATCAAAATAACATGAGTCCGACACCAACTGCTTCTCATAGATACGTCGGATTAAAGAATGATTCTTCTATTTTGAAAATTTTATTTCGGTATACATTTTCAGGATACAAACAAGGAGGATCATTTAACTCAAGCATGGAAATTCTGCTAGTTTTTGTTTTGTCGGTATATTTTTAAAACTCATTCAAAAATCAGCAAAATCATTATAATTTATTTGCAAAAGATCATATGGACGATTTGTTTTAGCGTTTCGATAGTTTCATTGAGAAATTTTCGTCGACATAACAAGAAATCGAACAACAGCTTTCAATTTAACTAATTCTTTAATTCATTTCTAACTTACAGTTGAGAATTCATTTTGTTTTTGTGCAGTATCAGATGAAGGATTCAATAGCTGTGCTTCTTTCTGTAATCGTTTCTAAAGTCGAATTCATAGAACAATTATTTCACAATTACTGTTGCAAACTTACTCTAATACATTTGCTTAATTTTTCTTCGATTTCTTTTTGTGGTTTATTGTATTTAATTTGCAAACTAGGTGTTTTATCTATAAAAGAGAATACTTAAAGTAAAATATCTCTAAATGAAGTTATATATTTTAAAAGTACAGAATCTATTAGCGTGCATCAAGGGACAATCGGAAGAATTTCGAACATACACTTGTGTACACAAAATCGTTAGCTTGACAAACTTCTTTTAACAAAATAAGAATACGAATTTTGTACAGTAAGTCTCTAATTTAGGTTTCATAGACAATTGTAATTCAATATATTTTAATGTGTACTGGAAAGCGTTTTAGTTTTTCAAAACGTAATTACTGGTTGGAGTCGACAATTACTAAAACTCAAATTATTTCTAGCATCAATTTACGATGTAAAGCTACGAATCTTAGTGAATGGTATGAATCTCTAAAAAGAATCGATTTCACTGAAATTGATTGAAAAGAGATGATCGCATGATCGTATCTCAAAGAAGAGTATCGTACATAAAAGAAACATAAATGTAATATTCTACACCGAAATGTCTGCGGAGTTGTCGCATAGTATATGTTTATTGCAAAACGAAAAACAGCAGGTATTTATTGAACTGAGAAGGAGTCTTTCATTTCATTTCTTCAATTGTTGAAGTTAAACAAAGAAATCGCCTTACATTCTGAAATATACTACCTAATTTCTTGCAGTATTTCTTCGTATCACAAAATTTCTCATCTTAGTAGAAGACTCTTGAACTTTCATCTATATATATATTTCCGATTTTGACTGTAAATCATGTTTCTTTACTCTCCGCTATACCCATTGACTTTGTCAACATAGATATCATTAGAACGAATTCTACGGTTGGGATTCTAGAAATATCTTTCATCAATAACATTGGTTGCATAATATTCAATCATGAATGAAAGTACTGATGGCAATAAATCATACACATTGTGTGAAATAGTATCGAACGTAAAAAAGAGAAATATTCAAAAACATGAAAAAAAAAACGAAACAATAAGTGAAACATAAATCTTTCATTGATCTTAATCAAATCTTCTATGTTTATATATTAGAATGTTTTATCAATGAAGAACTGTAATATTTAGCTAGAATTGAATGCTTACAAATAATTTTCTACTATCACTTGTTTCAGAATGAACGTGCTTAGAAAAAATCTTGATATGACAATTTGAATTTGATCCAGTCAGAACGATTAAAAGCATTGGCAGTGTGTCGAAATGTTGGAAACCAAAGAAAACAATAAAAACGCTTTAAACAAGGAAAGATGGAGAAAGAATGGTTTTCTGCTTTACTATGATTCAACTCGCTCTAAAATGATCGCTTTGGTATACTAACAGATAGTCATTAGTCGTAAGAATGTTCATTATGGAGAGACTTTATTGTTTAATTGAGCTTCGCCATTGATTTAAAGATTACTTACGACGACATCGATGGCAAAAGAAATTTTCAATTTTTGCTGATTCTTTTTCACTAACACCAATGCACGAGCCATGATACCATATATTACATGCATCACATGCACTAGAAATATTTGATATGAAAATATTTGATATGAAAATAGTTTTGTTTCATACATCATAAATGTTGAACAATCACTTGAGCGACAAAGGCAGTAAAGTATTTGACTATCACCTAAACTTGAATTCGATAATGATTTATGAGTGAACGATCCTGAGGAATGTTTTGAATTTATTGTTGCCATCTAAAATACAAATAACAAAATATTTTTCTATTATTTTTATTTCTTTTATTTTTCAACGAGTTTCACAACTATCAAAAATCAAGTAATAATTGCATAAGGATTTTTTCGAAATGTTGAATATCAACATGAATGGTTCCTTCAGATGATGCCTGTTGAATTGTACGTGTAAATGCTTGATGTATAAATTGAAATATTAATTCAGTGAAATATTTTACCATATCACTTGATAAACGCGATGATCTATCTTCAGGTAAAAAATGTTTTAATAATTTTGTTACAAGTTCTGTTTTGATATATTCATTGTTACGATTATTTATATCATCCATCTAAAACAGAGCAAAGAAATCAATGATTGCTAAACATATATATATATATATATATATTCAAAACTAATTGAATTTTATTCAAATATGTATTACAGCATCAAGTAGAAGAAAAAAGAAAAAATCTAAAAAGAAAAGAACAAACAAATGATAAAAAACATTTATTCATTCTTACTCTTATATACTACTGTTATTGTTGTTGATTGAGAATTAATATTTTCGAATAATACTACTAATGTATTATTGTCATCGAAACATTTTGTGTTTGCATTAGATGCATGATTCGGTAAAATTGATAGTTCATTTTTCACTGCATTGATTAATGGGAATGGGCCTTCCTTACAAAAGTCACCTGTTTTATCATCTAGATCTAATGACCAGATAATCACTCCGCCATAACCTTGGTCTTTTAAAAATTTCATCTAATTTGAAAATAAGATAAATTTAATTTATGATGATTTAATTTTAAAAAAAGCATTGTTCTTTTTTTTCTATACTTTTAGTTTAACACTTTGAACATTATCGTAACCGATCCATAGTGTATCACTGGACACATATGGAACACTCATTTCTCGATGCCACAATACACGATTACTTGGATTTTGCTCAATCAATTCGCATATCTATGTTTTCTTTTTGAAATGGAATCATTTCAAATTATTGAAATTAAAACTTACTTCATAATACGATAGAACACCTGCTTCACGTGTATATTTTCCAGCTTCAGCAGCACCTGCTTTGAGTCCAATCGGTGATTTTTTCTTTTCTTTTGATTTACGAATTTTTACATCAGGCTCTCGAAGTAATGTAAAAGCTCTTCCTAAATACATAATTTATTTTGAATAACTAGCAGAAAAGACAAGGAATGCAGAAAAAAACAAACAGACCATAAGCTGAAAGACCAATGTTAAGTTTTTCCTTTGGACAACCTAATACAGACCACACATTCATTGAACCTTTAATATTCCATTCACGAAATTTCTTTTTATCACTACTCATTCCATACAATGGACTATTATGTCCCGTTTTACCTTCCCAACTGCCATGATAATCATCTATACGAGAAGAAAACAAAATATTTTCTTTAAGAAATAAAAAACAGAAGAAAAATTCTTGATTCAAAATTAATTACAGGTCATTACTGAGACAAAATCAAAAGATCTAAGAATAAAATCAAAATTAATTAAATCAATCCAATGTTAAATAACTTCATACTTGCAAAGTTCTGAAACTTCATAGCCAGCTTCAATCCGATGACGTGCAGCAGCTGAAAACATACCGATTTTTTGCTAAATCTTTTCGAAACAATCTAGTTAAATACCTGTAGCACATGTAAGTAATAATTTTTCTTTTCCGGTGTGTTCAGCTTCTTGCCGAAACATTTCACTTAATTTCTATTTTATATTCTTTTTTTTTGTAAATAATATTTATTTTGCATATTTCTATTTTTACTTTGACTAATTTTGTATAACCAGTTTTAGTATGAAGTTCTGCGCCTTGATCTTTTGCACCTGGATATTCCTATTTGAATAGATTATTTTTGAATAAATTTCTATTAATCACTTTTGTTTTTATGTACCCAATCTAAATCCAATCCATCAAATTTATTATCTCTTAAAAATTTTATACTATTGGTTGCAAAAGTTTTACTATGAATAGAAAAGAAAATTCTTATATTCTCATAGAATACAACATAAGCATACATATTAGCAGCATTTTTCGATACATCATTAAATCCACGAGAGGCATGTGTCCATCCTCCAACACTCAATAAGACACGTAGATCAGGATTTGTTTCTTTAAGTTTTATTACACGTTCATACATGCCTTTAGAATTTGAAGTCCATCCTTTGATATCATCTTCTTCACTCGGTGCTATTGTTAAACTTTCAAGTACTTTACCAAAAGCAAAATTGATGTGTGTACATAAAAATGGATCTATTTCTTCGGGAGTTAAACGACTAATATTATCGGATCGTTTCGCTGCCCAATTTGCAAAATAACAACTAAAGTAAAATATAATTGAATCAAATTGAACATTCTCATCGAATATATATACATATACGTACACACGTCGATAAACAAATATAGATTCTGATGTCTCATTTTGACATTCGGCTTGAACTAAAATATATCAAAGAATACAAGTAAATAATCAATTTTGTGTCTTTTTTAGTTGAATAATTACCTTGATCACCGATGACCCATATAATCATGGTCAACGAAGTCAACGTACTTGTTCTCATCGCACATCAATGAATAGAAATGAGAATTATAAATCAGCGTTGGTTGATGGCCATCATTCTTTCGTTGAAATCAAAACAATTTATTTTAATCTCTTTTCGCTTATTTCTCGTAAGCAACGCAAATGAATGTCTGTGATGTTTGCAACCAAATAGTTGAAAAAATTCGATGTGAAGCAAACAAAGCTTCAATTTGGAATCTTGACCGAAAAAACTGATTTATTTTTATCATCAATTTGAAATGTCATAAAACGATAAAACAAACCGAACTACAAAAGGTGAAAGACGTACAATAGTTGCACATTCAAAAATTCCAAACAAAACTCCAGCTAAAACATCCGATACATAATGACGTCCTAATAAAATACGTGAAGCAACCACTGAACCTAGCCAACTTATAATAACTGACTTAGAAATTTGTTGGAAAAAAGTTGTTTCGATAAAATAAAATAAAAGAAATACAGCTCGAGAAGTATGACCACTTGGAAAAGAAAATTTATCTGGTCCTATTGAAAGAACATCGTCATGATTAATTTTTGGTCTGGGTCGACGTATAATACTTTTTGTTATACCAATGATAGCTATATCATACATAAGTCCAATGAAAAGTAAAATAAATGGCATTGCTTCATTTATTGATGTATGATGAAGTCCAATCATAATCAATGAATACGGAATCCAGACATAACCTGAACCAGAAAATTCCAAGGCAATAACCAATTTTCTTAAATGAATATATCGAGAATTCAATCGACCAAATAAAGCCCACCGAAATGATAGATCTTGATCGTAAGCATGAAATGTTTTCAACATCTAAAATATTTTTGTTTTTGTCGTTTTTAAAATGATATTCATATATTGGCTAAGAAACTTATTTATGCAGAATAAACCCAATAATAATGGCATGGTCTTAGTTTAACAACAGCAATAAAAAGATAAGATATAAGATATACGATAGATTTCTCACTCACATATTGGAAGCACGAGACTTTGATTTTTTTTTGTGTTTTAAAATAAATATTATTCAAGTTGAAGAGAAAGAAAAAGAAATGCATTATGAAACATATTTATCACTGTTCTCTTTTGTTGCTGGTTGTGTTAATGGTGATGATATTAAAGCAGTCGTATAATTGACAGTTGTTATTGGTAGATTATTACTCATACAGCAAGGTGTTGAACAGCGTGAAGATAAAAAATTTTGATTTTGACCGTTTGTAACTGCAAAATCACAGTGGTCAAGCATCTTAAGTAAATCAGCTGGTGAAGGACCTCCTTGATTATTTTGAGACGGTGGTGATGATAATGCGAGAGAGTTTATATCCGAACTTGAACTAAGTTCAATAGCAGTTGTTAAATCAAACAATTGAATAGACCCTGAGATAATAATAAAAAAAAATTCACTTGTTTTGTTGACTAGTTTAAACAAACCATTATCGTGACCAGTGAAAATAAATCGACGAGGACGTGTACTTAATCTTGATGGTCCTTCACATTCATGTATGGTGAAACAACTAATTGGAGAACTATCCACAGATCGAACAATAGCGACTCGCTTGCCTGCAAAGAAAAACAAAATTGTTAGACTATTTTCCCGGTATTATAACATTTGATTTTAATTATATCACAAATGTTTTTTATCGAATTTTAATTCGATTATACTTTTTAAAACAATGTGATCTAAAAGAGATATTGCACAGTAATAGGAGTAGAAATTTTGTCTTCCCATCCCCGATGTACTATATTACGTAGTGCTCTACGACAAAAATGGATAGACTATTAAAAATTTTCACTAACAATTAGCGAAAGTCCTATTGATACTGAGCAAAAGTTCTTCAACAAAATTAGTATAAAACAAAAGTTGAATTCAAGATAGTAATCGTTGGTCATAATTTTACACACGAACTATTATAAATTAGAGTTATCCTCTTTAATAGTAAGTAGAAATCTTTAAACCGAAGCCAATATTGGTAAAATCCTACTTTTACAATGTCAGCAGCTTCAAAGTTACTATATTACACAGTAATATTGTAGGGATTCCACTGACAAATTTCCATTTGAAATCATCGTTCATGAATCATTAGAAATAATGTTTCATCTGTTATATATTGAATTTCAAAGTAATGAATTATTTAGAAATAGATTTTAAATTTTATTGAAGAAAAAATAATTTGTACTAAAATAAGTATATACCTGTTGAACAAAATCTGACATAAATTTGATTTGTCTCCAATGGTACTACTTTTTGAACAAAAACTTGTTGATCATCACGATCGCCATACGGTCCTAAATTTATATTATTTTCTTTTCATTCTACTTGTACATGGACAATGCTTACCAATATCCTAGAAAAACAAGTTCAAAAATAAGATGAATGATAGAAAAAGAAGAAATCTCACATTCCCAGAAGTATAACTAGCTATTGATCGAGCTGGCTCAATAGATACAATACGATACGAAGCAAGTGGCGTTGATCCTAGAAAATAATTATTTCTTTTTTTGCTTGTGAAATAGTTTTAATTTAAAACTAATGAACCTGGTTGCGTAGAAATCATGCCACGGAAACGTGTAACATTCCATGTACGAACATGATTATTGGAAGCACATACACTAATAATTAAATAAAATTTATAATAATGCATTTCACATAATTCTACCTTATTAAATGTCGCTCGGAAAGCATAATCTAGAAAAAAGAAAATGAATACATCGAATAATACAATTTTTGTTGATTTTAACCTTTGTCACTGGACTACGATGTACGCAAAATGTTTGAAATAGTTGAGGACTAAATAACATTATATATAAGAAGTTATACGATAAAAATATTTTATAATGGATTACCCGTGACCAACAGTTTCTGGATGTTGTACAACAATTCTAATAATACCAGAATTCGTTCCATAAGCTATTTCAATCCTACGAATATAATATTTGATTTGTTTCTTTTTCGCGCAGTTTTCTTTTATCTGATTTCTTACCAATTGCCTGTAACACTTGTCTTTGGTGTTAAATAAACACTTAAAGCTGTAATTGATTCTCCAGCCGGATCTCTACAAAACAAAATTGTCACTATGCTAAATGAAGACAAATTAATATTAAAAAGCTGTACTTGAATATTTCTGTGATCAATAAATCATTGTCTTTCATTCTCAGTGGAAATTTTTGCATATCAAAATAATAAATTGATCCTGTCTCACTTCCAAGTAGTAGAAATGTTCCAGCCTAAAATAAGAATTATTGTTTAGTTATTTTTAGGATAAAACTCGAAAAAACAAAATTCCTACAGTATCAAAACTTAATATGCGCGTTAATTCTTGTGTTTGCCATTGTTGTGAAATTGAATGCCATACGCCGACTTTTTTTTCATCACCTGTGGCTACTAATTGTGAATTGATAAAAAATAAATTATCAATCGGTCCACCAAATGCAAATGTTCCAAGAATTGTGTGTATTGATGCATCAACAATATTCCAGAGACGAACATTTGTTCGTACAGCAATGCCAAGAAGTTTTGATTCTCGAATATTTGATGTTGATTCTTGAGTTTGTTGACTAGCTGCTGCCGATGACGATGAACGAGCTGTTATAGCTAAACGATAAATATCATCAGATTGAACTTCGGATTCAAACATTATTTGCCATCCACTTGTGTCTTTCATTTTATAGCACATAACGACTAGAATATAGAATAGATAGACTTATGAAAAATTCTAATAAAAATTATTTTCAACCATTATTTGAATAAGCAGCACTAATCCAATTGTGATGTCCAGCTAGAAGAATGACACTTGCTACAGGTGAACTTGGCGTTGGAGGATGATGATCCATAAATGCAGCTGATTTTTGGCGAACATGAGATGATGTATTAGGTTGATATGTAGCCCAAAGAACTGAATCAGTTGAAGATGCACGTGAATGTCCACGACTAACACTTGATGCTGACGGAGCCATCGGAACAAAATCGGTTGATGATGTTCTATAAATACAAAACAAAACGTCATAACGAAGCTTTCAATGTAAGACATACAAACATAATATTTTTTCGTATTCAGTACTGCGTAAAATGAGTGTTTTATAAGATTCATCCTACTCTATCGTTTCTAATAGAGTAAATTACATGAACCCAGTATATCTCTAGTGTCACTATATTTTTCATCAGCAAAAAGCAAAATAACTGGCTATAGTGAATAGGAATTAAATTTTATATTAATAAGTTAATTCATGTTGCCCTATCGAAAGACTTTGCAACAGCACACGCTAAATCTTCATCTAAAGAGTATTTCTGCATTATTATTGTCAAAATAAAATAATTAGCTGATGAAGAAAATTTAATTTTGTACCAAAATATGTTGAATTTTTATTGTATTCATTTCACATACCTAAAATCTCCTATTTGTGATGCACTACGATTTAGTGTTTGTTGCATAATATTAGTTAATCTCAAAGCAGTGCCAGGTCGAACTGAACTTGCTGGTTGAGATAATACTGGTTGATAAACAATTGGTTGACATGGTAATAATTGCGTAGTTTCACATGAGGTTTGCGTATTAGCTGAATGCGGAGGACTAATATATCCATTAAATAGAACATCACCACATTGGCTATGTTCAAGATCTTCACATAATTGTAATCGACGAATCAATGGTTGTACACCATAAAATTCAGATTCATGTTTTAACATATGAAGATCACAACCATTGATATCTGATCAATAAAAATGATTTAAAACAAGTGTAAAAAGTATTATAAAACAAGTTCCGAAATAAGTTTTTCAATATTCGTCGTTTTTCTATTCAAAGGAAACTAATTCTTTACAATTGTAGTAGTAACTGTATCGAATTACGATGAAATATATTCAAATGTTGAATTTCTCCTGAGTGTTTGAATTATATCTATCATCGATCATTATAATTACAAAGATGTAACAGGAAATTTTAGGCTTTTATGTTTAAAATTGATTGAAACGTCTTGAAATGATATAATTCTCAAAATTTACGTGATTATGTACTTATCCAAATTTCCAATCCTGTAAATTTTGGTAATTTACTTTTTTGAAATTCTCAAAATGTCTTCTTGTTCATAGTAATAGCTAACAGTCGTCACACTGGCTTTGATCGAAAACAAAAATTTCGAACAAAAACATTTGAACATCATCAATAAGAAAGATTAAATGTCAAAACATGAAAAATGTCGAAAGACCATATATGATATCAGTGAAAAGCAAAATAGTATTATTATAATATTTAAAAGAAATACTATATTTCACGAACAGGAGCACATCAATTATATTTTAGAGAAAAGTATTTACTAGAGTAACGACTAATAGAATAGCACTAAAGTATTACACCTAATTGTAACAGTCAACTAGGTTTGAATGACCATGCATACGAATGAATGGAATTGTATGTGAAACCGAAGATGTGCTTATTAACTTGGATGTATTTATTCATAAAAAAGACACATGTCCACACTCTTATTTTTTATCTTCCTGTTGGCGTTTCCATAGTTCAGCATTATATTTTTGACGTTTTTTCATGAGAAATAAGTTAACTATTATCTAGCATCAACTAAGTCCAGTAATCTACTAAGCTGACTAGTAAGTATTCTAATTCTCTATTTCAAGAAAAACATTCAGTATAAAAAGAAAGAACTATTTACCCAATTCTTTAGTTCTTAAATAATTGAGAATGATTGAAAATAATTTCGGATCACGATCAATAAATATGTAACCTTGATCATCGCGATTTGTTGATATTAGCCCATTGAGCATCGCAGTAAAAAATGAATCTGATATCCATGTTAAAGTTTGTCGACTTGTTGAAAAGCGTTGTCCACCAACATTTAAATTAATTATATCTACTGTTTGATTTGGCATGTGTATTTGCTATTAAAACATCTAAAAACAAATTAAAATAGATAGCTTTTAGTTTTATTATTATTTTTTTATTATAAATTATTCATTAATGATAACCATTGATCATTTGTTTCCGAATGTTCGCTAGTATCATTTTCTTTAATACGAAATTGAAATTCTTCACGACCTAATAAAATATTTCGATCATTTAACCATGAGAATAATCCAGTACCGGCAAATTCTGCAAATGGATTTATTTCACAGATAAATATTTGATAATTATTAAGATTATTTTCGATCAATATTAAATCTAAGATATAATTTTCATAAGGTATTCGTTCAATTATATTTTCATTTTCAAAAAAATCTTCAATAGATTTTAAAATGAGATCTTTCTTTTCAAATAAATTCTTATCAAATATATATTCATTATATTGAGTTATTGCTGTTAATTTATGTTTAAATATAAATGCACGAAATTCACTTTTTAAATTTCGACGATCAATAATAAATTGACGAACTATTAAATTCAATGATGCACACGATATTAGATCATCTTGAATACGCTCACTGGCAACTAGAAGTTGTATTGCATGAAAACCATCCGTTACAGATAGTAAACGAATCGATGATTCATCGATTGCAATTAAACGTCGATTACGTTCTAAAATAAATATAATGATAACTATATAAAATACATAAAAACTAAACCAGATGTATCATCAGCTACCATTTCATCCAATGTTTTTTGAAAAACTTGTTTACATTTCTGTTTATTCAATAATAAAATTGCATCTTTCGGACTTCTTGTTGATAAACGGACAAATATTGGACGTTGAATATCACACGAATCAATAGCATTTGATAATTTAAATAATTGCGGATACTGCTGAAAACATTCATCAGTTTTCTTATCATCATCATCTAATAAAGAATTTTTAAATAATAAATGTCCTTGATGAAGAGCTTTTCTGTCGTCTTCATCCATTGATAAAATAACTGATGGAAATGTCCATTGCTTAATAATATCATAATAATATTCAAACTGTGTTTCATTCATCATCTTCTTGTATGTATCACTATCAGGACATAAGAGTTGTTCATTGTGTTTTTCTTTTGGTTGTGCCACTGAACGAAGTCGTACTGATTTTAATTGATCAACAAAAGACATATTTATCTAAAAAAAATTTGATATAACAAGACAAGAATTTGTTCCGCCAAAACCGAATGAATTTTTCAATGCAATACGCGTTTTACTATTCCATGATAATGGTTTATCATTAGAAATAATATTCAATAATGATGAATCTTCTGAATCATCATTATTACTTTTATAATTTAATGTTGTAGGACATATTGCATGGTTACAAGCAAGAACAGTGAATATAGATTCGAGAGCACCAGCAGCGCCAAGTAAATGACCAGTATGACCTTTGGTACTAGAAACTAAAACATTAGAATTATCGGACGTAAATAATTCTTTAATAGCTTGTCTTTCAATGCGATCTCCGATTGGAGTTCTGAAAACAAAAATTATAATTAGCTGTATCGTTGTATTATTTGATATGAGATCAGTCAAATGAAATGAAATTTAATACATACGATGTAGCATGTGCATTTATATAGCCGATATCTCTCGCGTTCAAATGAGCGTTATTCAATGCATTTTTCATACAATTCAATGCTCCTAATCCAGTTGGATTTGTAATATGACTTGCATCTGAACTTAAACCATAGCCAAGTATTTCACCGAGAATTTTAGCGCCTCGTTTTTGAGCAGATTCAAGTCGTTCCAATATCATAATAGCAGCACCTTCTCCCATTACAAAACCATCTCGTTGTCGACTGAAAATTACAAAAAAAACAAACAAACAAATTGAATTAAAATCTACAACAGACATATAAAAATAATTTACTCAAATGGACGTGATGCAAGCTTAGGTTGATCGTTAAATGATGTAGATAGAGCACGCATTCGTGCAAAGCCTGATATTGTTATTGGATTGACAGTGGCTTCTGTAGCACCACATACCATAGCATCAGCATGGCCAAGACGAATCATATTATAACCATCACCAATTGCTTGAACGCCAGCTGTACAAGCGGAACTATTACAAAGCTAAAAAACGAAGAATAATTTATTAAGTAGATGCAATATTATATTGAATATTATACATTAGGTCCTTGTAATTTATGTCGAACTGATACATAGCCAGCTGAGGTATTTGGTAGAACTTGTGTTATATAAAATGGACTCATTCCACGATATAGACCTTTAGCTTTCATTTGTTCGAATATGGAACATGTATTTGCTAGACCAGCTATTCCATTACCAACCGATACGCCAATTCGTGTTCGATCATCATATGCTAAAAGTATCTACTTTCTAATTTTAATATTTTCAAATAGAAAAAAAAAGGAAGTTACTTGACTATGTTCAATTGCTTCTTGAGCAGCAACAAGAGCAAAAGCACTTGCTAATGTCATGGATTTTAAATCAGATATTCGTGTAAAATATTTAGAAAAATCAAGTGTACCATCTTGATTTTGATAATCAACACTCATGGGTACGCGACCAGCAATTTGACATGGAATACCAGTATATTCTGTTTCATTAAGTGAAACAATACCGGAATGATTATTTAATAGACGGTGCCAATTTAATTCTACGCCAACTCCTAATGGTGAAACAGCACCAAGACCAGTAATAACAATACGACAAGCGCTCATTTATTATCTAAAATTTAGTAAAAAGTAAAAAAAAAGATCATTCTATTACAAATATCTGACTGATTAGTTCGCTGTATTAATAGGATGATCACACCAATCTGTTAGATTATAATCACATTCGATTTTAATGTCTAACATAATATATTCAATACCCTGATTAGTCTTTCTGATTGCTTTATTGATTATTTCGTACTTCGTTGTATTAAAACCTAGTTCAGGATAAATTTTTCTTCCTTCTTCTTTTTGTTTTCCATATTTTGCATAATCTCGTTTATGAATACGTTGATCATGAATATGTTGAAATGTATTAGTATTATTTGTTGATAGATTATGTGGACGATATATATTCATTCCAACACGTTTCATTCTCACATAAAAATTATCATCTTCTCTACCCCATCCCCAATATAACGGTGACATACCATTAATACGTTCAAAATCTTCAGATTTAATGATCAAAATACCTCCAACATAACTGAGATAATGATAAATTGGATGATATTCTGGTGATGCTAAATGTATAGGGCCATACTGTGGATATTTATATGTTAATTCATGATTTAATGGAAGAAGATCAATATCATGCATGACAATATAATCAACTAATGATTTAGATTCGATAAAACCAATATTAATCAGAGCAGCACGATTAAATCGATGTTTATCAACTTGATTTACAATCATAAAAATATGATCAACTGATTGAGTATTAAGAAATGAATTCATATGGGATAGAAATAGTTCTAATTCGTTTGAACGATTACGATATGGAACTATAACAGCTAAACGATGATTTAATGGAGTGGCTCTTTCATTTCTTTCTAATTTTGATAAATACCAAACGGAAATAAGAAAAAATAAAATAAAATAAATAATAAAAATTCGAATTAATAGACGAGTTTTGAACATATCAATCCATTTGAATAATAAGATATTTAAAAGAACAAACTTAATAAAAATCTCTATAAAAAAACCAATGAAACTGATTTACGAAACCTTTACAAAGATTTGTTTTTAATTACTGCCATCTATCTTTCAGTCGGTCTTACATCATGTAGATTTAATAGATTTTTTGGAAAATATTCATTTTATATAAAAACCTTAAACAATAAATCTTCTTTTGACAGTGAAACTTGATGATTCATTTTACTTGAATCAAGTAAATCCTTACAATTATTATTACTGCATGTATACACACACACACACACGCGTCTCTTTAGCAAATAAAATAGCCAGTGACTAAGTTTCTACTTCTTTTTGTTATGTTATTTTCAGATCATTTGTTAAAATTATGTCTGAAGAAGAAATAGGAAAAATTAATCGAAAATTACAAAAAATGATTGATAAATCAGAAGTCGTACGTTATAAAAAAAATTTTCTCTTTATTTTATACATGTTAATGCAATTAGGATGAATCAATGGCACGAGACTTTCTGATTCGTTTACAAGAATCACGTATTACATTGAGTATTCTTCAAAAAACTGGTATTGGAAAA
This sequence comes from Rotaria magnacalcarata, assembly GCA_900239745.1. Taxonomy (NCBI): domain Eukaryota; kingdom Metazoa; phylum Rotifera; class Eurotatoria; order Philodinida; family Philodinidae; genus Rotaria; species Rotaria magnacalcarata. Next base: position 30,123 of record OENM01000344.1, on the reverse strand, counting down.
ACTGTTAATAATTTACGACGAGTTATTGCCAACGATGATTTATCAACAGTTGCAAAAAGTCTTTTAAAAAATTGGAAAAAACTTGTACCCGGTTTGTATTATATTTACATTTTTGACTTTTCGTAAAAAAAATATTCATATGATTGCTGTTTTTTTTTAAGAGTCTTCATCGGTACCAATAAATAAAGACGATAAACAAACAATACCAACAAATAATAATAATAATAGTCAACATTCTCAAGAAACAAATGGCAATACTGGAAAAAATTTCGAATCAAGTAAATCTATTGAACGTCAAATTTCACAAACCTCAACATCTTCTTATACGTCGGCATCACAAACACATGATGAGATTAGGTTAGGAAAAAGAAAACGTTTCATCTTGAAAGAAAGAGTTTTTTCTCTTTTGTTTTTCGTTTCGTTTCAGATTGAAATCACGAGATCTTATAGCGAGCGCCTTTTCAATTTCTGAACTGCCAGAAGGGTCAGCCGATCCAGTTGACTTAGCTGGTCGAGTTGAAGATGGTACGAAGAATAAATAATATTATGATTTTAATTCAATTTCGTTTTTAAAATACTTTGCGTTTGTTTTAGCAATTTTTAAAGACATAAAAGATACTGGTGTTAAATACCGTAATCGAATTCGTAGTCGAATATCAAATTTGAAAGATTTAAAAAATCCTAATCTTCGTATAAATGTTCTTATTGGTTTTATTACACCTGAACGATTAGCCACACTTACTGCTGAAGTTTGTTGAGCTGTTATTTTGTTTTGATAATCAATATCTTTTTTTAAAGGAAATGGCAAGTGATGCATTGAAACAAGAACGCTCAAAATTAAACGAAAGCGCTATTAATGAACATCAACTTGCTATGGACGAAGGCACTGGCACTGATCTCATTCAGTGTGGAAAGTATGATGGATGTCTGTTTATTTCTTTTCTTTCTTGAAAATAAAAGAGTATTTTTAGATGTAAACAAAATAATTGTGCGTATACGGAAGCTCAAACGCGTAGTGCTGATGAACCCATGACTTTATTTGTTTTTTGTAAAAACTGTGGTCATCGATGGAAGGTAGCTGATTGATTTGAAACAAAAAAAACATTTTATTTCTATTTCATGCTTTTTTGTTTCGTAGATGTAAATCAGAATCACTGATAAAGAAAAACTGAACAATGGTACGTTTCATCAAAACAATAAATTGTTGTTTTTATACAGAAGCTTTTGAATTTTCAGTTTGGTTGTACATTAATGAATTTGAAAAAAAAACACACGATTGCAACTGTCATCGTATTAGATTGGTTTTGTTTTCTCAAATTTTTGTTCGATTAGAATAAATTCTATTTTGTTTTCACTGTTGAACAAATAGAAAAGTATCTGATGTTTGTGTTTGTTTTTTTTTTGTATTTCAGATTTCATTGCTATCTATATTTTAATTAAAAAAATGTCCGGCGGAACTAATAGTAAGTCGGCAAGTCAATTAATGATTGATGCGAATAAAAAAGCTAAATCAGCAAATGGATTTTTTCAACGAATGCTTGGTGCTGGTAATACTGCAAGTGAAGATGCTCGTGCACTCTATGTTCAAGCTGGAAATGCTGGAAAAGCTGAAAGCAACTATCCAATATCTGTTGAAGCTTATAAACGAGCATTAGATTTAAGTGTAGAAGATTTTGAAAAAGCCCAAATGTATGAAGCTATTGCATCATCATATAAAATGTTTGATTTACCACAAGCTGTACCAGCATTAACAAGTGCTGCTGAGTTACATATGTCTCAGGGTAAATGGACTATGGCATCACAAACATTAGAAAAAGTTGCAGAACTATATGAACAACTGAATGATCTTGATAATATGATGAAATGCTTAAAAGAAGCTCATCGATTTTTAAAACAAGAAGGACAAAAAGCAGCTGCAAATCGAGTACAAAAGAAAATGGCTGAAACATTGGCACTACAACATGAATTTATGAAAGCACAACAACAATATGAAGAAATGGGAGATAAAACAAAAGATGATGCCATGCTCAAATATGGTGCAAAAGACTTTTGGTTGAGGTAATTGATTTTATTCTTATAGATTTTCTTTCTTTTTGTGTTTAATTATTTATCTAGAGCTACAATGTGTGCATTATGTATCGATGTTGAAAATGCCAATACAGCACTTGCTCGTTATGTAAATGATAATCCATTATTTGAAGAACGATCACTTGAAGTTAAATTACTTCGTCAATTAATTGCTGCCGTTGAGGAACAAAGTAAAGAATCATTTTTAAAGCATATTGATAGTACACCATTATCAACATTACGCTCTGATCGTGTATTCCGTTCATTAACTGAAGATATTGCTAAAAAAATTACTGGTGATCCTGATCTTAAATAAATCAATAAGAATTCGAGAAACTAAAAGTATTCTTTTTAATGGATTTTCTATCAATGTGTGTGTGTGTGTGTGTGTGCAATACAAACTGAAACAGAGAGACATTTCTCTATCATTGTCGTTTATTTATTTAATTTTTGTCTTTCTTTTTGTTTTTGTTTGTTGAAAGACCACCACAGGAATAAAACAACCATTCCACGTTTTATTTTGTCTTGAGCGTGTCTTTCTCTACTGTCTTGTTTATCATCTGTTGATTTATCAATTATACCCTTTTCTTTTCTACTGAATAAATCATTGAGAAAAAAAAAACTCAATTCACTGATGATTGAATCATAATATTCACTTCGTCGTTTTTAATATAACGACGACTTGCTAAGAACGATGAATGATAGAAAGCAGAAGTAAATTTTATTCCTTCGTTAAAACTCAAGTCGATTCAAAATAATATTAAAATTAGAAAGAACGATAATTTCAAGCACAGCAATCGTCAACAAATAAAAAATCGTTATGTACTACAATGCAGGGGCGGCGGAGCGTCATTACGCTAGGTGAGGCTCATAATATTTTTTTTCTAATGTGGAATTTTATCAAAGCATCAAGCAGAAAATAAGTCTTCTTTTTATTGAACTTCAGTAAAAATAAAAATGGTCAG
>OENM01000344.1:0-26787 GCA_900239745.1 Rotaria magnacalcarata | reverse complement strand
CGGAGAAATGCAGGAATCGGTTGAAGATATTTAGAAACCTACGAACACAGTATATAAGGCTAATATATATATATATATATATATTGACGCTTTTCAGCATATCTGGAATAAGTTCTAGACTAAAAATAAAGGAATATTTCCCCATAGGGAAAGCTAGGAGATATAGCAGATCGCTTCAGAAGATTTACTATTGAGTTGTGTGTGTGTTACATGTATAACGTCTCCAACTTCTCCAATTTACTAGATAGGTAACACAGCTATTAACAGAACTATTCTTTGCTATCACCAATAATAATTTTAACATGGTGAATTTTAAGAGAAACATTTTGATATATTTCAAAACTGAATCATATGGTATCTTCTCTTTTAAATTAAGTTCTATTCAAAGTACTTTGACTGAAATGCGGATGACTTTTTTTTCAAACGTCTTAGATAAAAATGAATGATAAAAAAGGATTAAAAATATTTGAATACAAGCAATGTTTAAAATTCAAGTTGACGCAATCAGTGAATCAGTACTAAATTTCTTGTTGAATATTCGAAACAATATTCATAATGAAACATAATCAAGGAGTATGAAAAAACATGACGTTTTATGAGTGAAAGTTTTGATAATTTGATGATTATCTGATCGAGAAAATGCTCAGAACATGAGGATACTCAGTTTTATAATTATTAAAATAAAGAAAATTAGTTAAATCTACCTATTCGAAACGCTTACATAGTACAAAAAGATGTGGCATGTGTATGTTTCGTCTAAAGGCATTTGAATCATTTCTCTGACGATTTTTCTATTCTCCTAGTGTTAAATCAACTGATCTTATTATTAAATCTATCAATTTAATAAGAAACAAGTAGCACAATAAGGTAATTACACAAACGATATTACATCAAGAACGAATTTATCTACAATTCAATCTATTCGTTTAATTCTTAGCATTTAATGTATATTGATTTTTGAACTCTAAGAAATCGAGTTGAACAGCTGTTAATAGAAAAGTAACATCGTTAAGAAAACAAATAATGATAGAGACATGTTTAGAGCAGCTGCTTGGTTGAAATTCCTGCATCTTTCTAACATCTATGTCGACGAGCTTTCTAAAAAAGGACACTATTATCATTGATATTATACAATTTAGCTAAGTAATTAAGAGCCTCTTTCATTATTCATAATTGTTATATCCACCCAAAATAATAGAAATATACGAAATCATGTCTTGTTTTATTTTAAAGTGAACGGATGAAAGAATTCTACAGTTTTCCTACGATCGTGCAATTTAGCATCCATCATGGCAGTTAAGTGAGATCTATCTTCTATAGGAATAATAGTGTTAGAATTGATTTCTTCATTTTTGTCTAATACTTTTCTCAGGCATTGAACTTTCATTGCAGCAGACTAAGCAGTTGGTGTTATATCATCGACATCATGAGCAGTAGGTTGTTCTTTTCGTGCATTTTCAATTGTAACTGGGCATTCGAGTTTACTGATTCGTACCACTCGAACATATTCTGAATTCTTTTGTGGAGCAGTTTGTAATCACGCATTTTCATTTATTTTCTATCATTGAGACAAATTAAAATTGAATTACATTACTCTTTAGAATTCTATACTTATCTTAATTATTATTATTTGTGATCTGAACCATTTATTTTAGATAATGACAGAGAAAGAATTCTACAATAATTGATTTCGAACAAGTCACAATATTTTTGGAATCAATACATTTATATATAATAATCAAATGAATTTAAAATTTCAAAATGAAATCTAATAAACTACTCTTTGGCACACAAACAAAAATCTTGACACTCAAAACTCGTGAATTTCCATCGAAAAAAAAACAAAATGTTATTTGATAAAATAATTGAATACACAAAAAATAGTTGTGAGTCGATTTTATATCGCGTATAACTAAATTACATTACAAAGGTTTTCTTATCATATTCTGTAGAGAGACGAATTCTTCTTAAAAATATTTACCAAAGATAAGTGTATACAATGTCATTCTATCTAACAAACTTGAAACCATATACATAATATTCATAGAAATTAAAGCAAAAAGAAATTTAGTAGATCTATTTTTTACGTGTTACGCGTATCAGTTATTGACAAACTATAATTCAAAGGAAAATATAATTTGTCTATGACTGGAGATGTACGCTAGCAATTACCTAGAAGTAATCAACAGTATACTGGCAATCGTCTGAGAATAAGACGAATTTTGAATACAACTGTACTTTATTATGAGTCAATTCGTATCGAATACAAAACAAAATGTGAAAAATTCGATTTGAACGTCAATGGCAGGTGTCATTTGACTTCAATTTATTTATATTTAATCATAGTCTTTCCAATCAGCAGAGTTCGTCGTCATGATTGATGATCATGTTTGGTAGCGTTCTCAAGTAAAACAGTGGCATAACTAAGTTTCATTGTAGTTAATTAATAGACTTATCATTTGAATAGCTTTAAGTAAATTCTAACATTGACGTTATCACGCATGTAGTCTTTGTGCACACAACTATATATACATATATCCTATAGATCAGATTTAATATAAATGTGGAGTGCTTTTTAAAACGAAATAACAAAGTAAAGAAAGGTAGTATCATACTTCTGTAAAAAGTTTACCTTTAGGAAAAGTATTTGCTAAAAAATCGTCAAGTGTGTACCGAAATAATTTTATCTAAAAGTTCTAATGATATAAAATAGAAGTCGCAGACGAGAAAGAAACAGAAATTTCGGCATCATCCGAAATTAACGCCATATTTCTCGATACTATTTCACATTAAAGTCAATATTTCAAAATCAAACGGCGTTACGTGTATGTGGTGATATCTTATTCGGAATCAATTGGTTATTTTCAATCACGCATTTCATTTTGATCTATTATTTAACGACCACTAGAGGTAAACTATTATTCAAGATGCTTATTCACAGTTTGAAAGTTTTACTCACTTCAATAAATATGATACAGAAAAGAATTCTATCAAATTTGATAAAAGTAATTTTAAAAACCATTCAACCCTTCAGTTTTCATAAAAATTTTAAATTGAACATGCAAATCTCAAAAAGAAGTAAGAGCAAATTACCATCTTCTTATTTTATTAATTTTTCGATTCATAAAACTTCAATTCTTTTTGAAAGATCTAATTGAAAATAAATTCTCCTCACAATTAACTTTTGAGCTTGAAACGACAAATCTTCGGTATTCCATGTATATGCTTCATGCATACTCAAAATTGATGATTTTAAATGCTTTGGTTCTCCGATTTGTTTTTCAAACTAAAAATTGAGATTTCAAATGTTCTACATCGAACAAAAAATATATTGATCTATTTTTGGTTATTACAAATACAACAACGAATAATAAAGAATATCATATTAGATCTTAATCATACGATAACATATGCAGAATATAAATCGTATTTAATAGTTTGTTTACGTTGTTGTCTAAATTGATCGATTTAAAAAAAAACGTAGTCTTTTCTTCTAATTAATTTCTTCATTATTGCATTATCTGTCAAGAATACATCTTTTATTGATGATTCATAAGTCTCAAGTCAATGCTACTAATATTGAATGGATTTTTATTACAAAGCTGAAAAAGCATCTGGTGTAAGCAAAAAAACAGGCAATCAGAAATAAGATGTGTGAAAATATGCGAGCGAAGTGCAGATAAAAAAATGATATTTCTAAGCAGTTAGAGAACAATGTAACATAGAATATCAGTATAAAACAAAATGAAATGGAAATGTGCATCAGATGTGTTAACTTGCTGCTCTTTCTGATTGGATCATTTTCATAAACTAAATAATAATGATTTCTATTGTATTTTTAAGTAACGAATTCAAATTTATTAAATAGCACCCACACATACGGTATCTGGTTATAAGCAAAATACTGAAACAATCTTTAGATGGGTACCTTATGTTGCCAACATTTATTGTTTCGAAAAGAGCTAAGAAAAACAATATAAATAAGAGAGTCGGCTGAGGTTCTAATGTATTATTCGTACCGAATTCTATTCTTCTATTCACATGGCTCTTTTTGCCTATCGACTGATAACTATCTTAGTTTTTTCTATTTCTCAAGTGCGTGGATCGTGTTTTCTCGATACACTTAAGTCATCACCATCGAATAATACTTCAAGTAATTTATATACAAAACTTTTGTGTTGAAAATATTTAAAGTGTTTTTGAATTACTAGAGAAACAGATCGATGATATATACTGTGATTATGGGGGTATAAAATATGCAATTAATACCACTTGGACTTTACCATATCCTGATTGTCTGAATTGTCAATGTTCTCAATATGGATTAGAATGTTGTGGGTATGTTATCATATTTATACTACATCGTAATTCATTTTTATTTGTCGTAAATCTATCATACAGATTTGGATCAGAAGCTGGTATTATTGAACCTCCAGAAAATTGTCAATTAGTTAAAGGTACATGCGAAGTTCGTTTTGTTCGACAAGATGATCCTTCAAAACCGTGTGATCAAGGTGATGTGATCAAGCCGATACGACATTTGAAAAAACGAAAATTTCTTACGAGACGTACAAATTCAACCATAACATAACTCAAAAGAGAGTTCACATATTATGTTTAAGTAATATCATATCCCTTCTCATAATCAGCGAATAATTACAATAATAAACATAAACATACTATTTTACATAAATTAACCATAATAAAATATAATCTTGAATTAAAAAAACTAGCTATAAAAATCAATGCCCATGATCTAGTGTTAACAAAACAAAAAAGATTGAAACGAGATATTTTATCGAACTTCTCACATATCAAACTTTCTACTAAATTGTATATGAAGTCTAGGGAATGATGCTATTAATTAAGTATTACATATGTAGAAACAAGAAAATTAATCTTAGTTTGTTGTTTTTTCATGCAAATACGTAAAATAAATATTGCACAGTCGAGCATTTTCTCGTTATACGAAAGAGAACATCAACCACCATGATGGCCGTGCAGTGTGTGTGTACCGGAGAGAAAAAAGGAAGAACAAGAAAGAAAAAGGATCAGTTGTTAACGCAATTATCTATAGATATGGACATAGATTTACTCGTGTTGAAAAGTTATTATGCCTGTAGAAATAATAGAAGGAGTAATAAAGATATTTTCTTCTTTCTCCTGGATGATCAACCATATAAGATAGACCTGGATGTGCTGATAGAATAAGAGAGATAGAGAGCAAAGAAAAAAGTGGCTTGCGTCAGTCGTTTTGGCATTCTTATGGGGATACGCAATTTTGCATACACGTCTTCTAAGTAGCATTCTTACTAACAAATAAATATTATTAACAATTTTAATTCAAAATACGCATTAAGTATAGATTTTTCTTTCTTGAAGACTCAATTTAAATATTTATTGAATTTCTTCTTCTTATAGAACATCGATTATTATCATTAATTTTTGATTAATACTCAGATATGAATTACGTTCCACTAAATGGAAAGCAAGAACAATCGGCAACATCTCCAATATCCTTTCCTAATTCCAATAGATTTTATGTTAATCAACAAAAAACTACTTTACATCCGCCAAAACCTCGATTTCAACTAGCAGCCAATGGTCATCAAAATATAAATTATCGTTCACAACAATCTCATAAAACACAGGATTTTTCTCATTTAAATATTCAAAAATCTGATCAAGGTCTATCTCAAACGTCAATACCATTTAGTGCAGCCATGCCAATGACTCGTACTAATAGTTCTCTGCATAATGTTCAACAAAAACTAGCTGCACTTACATTACGTTTAGAAAAAGAATTAGAAAATGACGCAACTGTAGATGAATACTATGGTCAATGTACAAAATGTGGTCAACCAGTAACTGACTCATCCGATGCTTGTCAAGCACTGAGTGAACTTTATCATAATAACTGTTTTAAATGTATTGTTTGTGCTCGTATATTGCGAGGTAAATCATTCTATCGCATTCACGATCAAGTATATTGTGAAGAAGATTATTTGGTACGTACAAATAAATACTATATGTTATTTATGTTCTTTTCCGATGGTAAATTTTCGTTTAATTTTGTTGATATATATTTATTTATTTATACAACGCACTTTAGAAATGAAATATTTTTGTTATTTGTATGCGATTGAGTCAAATGCAAAGATGAAAGACATTTTTTAAGTATAATTTATTGTTTTTCTTTTTAGTTTACTGGTTTTCAACAATCAGTAGAAAAATGTTATATTTGTGATCATCTTATAATGGATAAGGTATTTATCTAACTATACAAAAGACAAATGAAATTGTTAACTTTAATATTTTTCTTTTTGTTTGTGATTAAGATGCTTCAAGCACTTGGCAATACATATCATTCTGGTTGTTTTCGTTGTTCAGTATGCAATGAATGTCTTGACGGTCTTCCATTTACTGTCGATAAAGAACGACAAATATTCTGTTTATATGATTATCATAAGTAATATTTGAGATTATTTTTTTATGAATTTATTTTTATTTCTTTTTATTCATTGTTTTTTTTTAGTACTTACGCTCCACGATGTGCGAAGTGTGCCTATCCAATATGTCCAGAAGACGTAAGAAAAAGAAAAGAAAATGAAAAGAAAATTATTTTCTCTGTATTTCATAGGATTCTTATGAAACTGTTCGTGTTATTGCTATGAACAAAAGTTTTCATCTTGATTGTTATCGATGCGAGGTATTATTGATTTCAAAATATTCATATAGTATCTCTGTTTATCTTCTATTGTAGGATTGCCAAACTAGTTTGAGTGATGAGCAGACGATAGCTCTTTTAGGCGGTTGCTGTCCATTAACAGATGGCACATTATTATGCTATCGCTGTCGAACGTGCCGAGGTGCTGATGAGAATTGAATTGCTTTCTTATGTATTATTCTACAAATGTGGACACTCGTCTCATTTTTACATGTTGCTTTTACTGAATATGAGACATGAAATATCAGATGAAGGACATTGTCAATACCTTTTATTATAATGTTTGTGTTTCTTTTTTATGATTTTGATTGATGTAGTAAACCAGGAATAAATACTTTCATGTATAACGATATTTCAGTAAAACATTTCGAAAGCATTAAAACAAGACATACGCCATACGAATGTCATTATAATGAGAGCAGTATTAGACATATTGATATCTAGATAATAATTCAAAAGAAAATATTTTCTATTCTTAGACGTTATTTGACTTTTCTTATTCAAGATTTGGTTTGTATTTGAAATTCAGCGACACTTTATCCAAAGATATTCGACACACATAGATCGACTGGAATCATGAGTATTTTTCTGTTGATTAGAATTAATACGAAAAATAATAAAAGAATGCTTCGAAGGCATAATTCATCAAAACTAATACTGAATATTCTGGATACGTCTTAAGCCAGATTTTCAACCGTTAAGATAAGATCATTTTTTATACAAGCGTTGAAAAATTTGATCTATTCTTATATGAAACTACTTTGACTTAGCAGAACTTGAAGGCTTTTCTATTCTCAAAAGCATAACAGTCTTGATAGGAAGATCTCTATGATCATACCTCACTCAATAGTTAAAACCAAGAAAATCTATATAAGAGCCATTCCGCGTAAGCAACGACCGACCCTGCTCAATCGATGGAAACCGATTTGACTCGTTTCTGTATACGTTTGCAAGAGGGCAAGAGTTTGATGAATTTTGGCGAAAGCCGTTTCAAAAAATATTGTTCTGTTCCCGAGATATTCGATTTTTTCTGAGAGCACCCTCCTAAAAAAATGACATTTTTTCCAACTTTTTCTGATATCAATATCTCTTCAAAAGTTCTTTCATTTAAGTTGAAATATTTGGTGTCAGCCTACCGCTAGTGGATGTATATTTCCCAAAAGAAACAAACTAAAATGCTTGAATCGTGAAAGAGTTGATCGCAACAACAAAATTCATGAAAAATTTCTCACTTTTTGCGATTTTTTGCTTGTACCTATCGACTTAAATGAATCATATAAGAGAGCTGAAATTTAGGCTGTAATGAGATCTTGATAAGTTCTTACTCTGACAGAAATTTCAGCTTCGTAGCTAACTTTTAAGACGAAGGTGACACGCGTCAAAAATGCGATTTTCATCAAAATGACCATTTTTGGGGAGAGCTATCTAGAGCAAAATCAGGCCTGTAGAAGTTCTGTCTTTATGGTTTCAAACTACACACATAGTACTACAAAGTCCTGCAAAAATTGGGATGGGACCATGTATATTGCTGAGCAGAGCCTTATCTGAAAATGAGAAAAAAAGTGGTACGTTGTAAGCTAAATTATTTTAAAATTGTTCACAAATAAACGACAATTTTACATAATAGAAAGGAACTTACTATCTACTATATATGAGCATACCATCCTCAACTCACTTTCAAAGGATCTTGCTACCTCAGTGAGTAGAGGATTGTGTGCTCATATATAATAGATAGTAAATTCTTTCTATTACGTAACTTCGTTGTTTATTCGGGAACAAATCGGATATAATTTAGCTTACAATATGCAGTTTTTTCCTCATTTTCAGATAAGGCTCTGCACAGCAATATACATTGTCCCATCCTAATTTTTGCAGTATTTTGTAGTACTATGTGTGTACTTTCAAGCCATAATGATAGAACTTCTATAGACCTGATTTTGCTCGGGATAGCTCATTCTTAAAATCGTGATTTTGATCAAAGTTGTTTTTTTGGCGAGGGTCTCCTGAGCCATAGGAGCTAGTTGGAGAGCTGGGTTTTTTTTTATCAAAGTTAGTACTTATCAAGATCTCTCAGTGGACAAAGTTTCAGCTTTCTCATAGAAACTGTTCAATCTTTATGTACATGCACAAAATCGCAAAAAATGAAAAAAAATTTCATGTATTTCTTTGCTCCGACCAACTCATAAATGACTCATCTATTTGAGTTCGTTTCTTTTAAGAAAAACAGATAAAACTAAGATAGACTTACAGTAGCAAATTCAACCGAAACAGATATTCTCATGAATAGATATGAATGTTACAAAAAATCACAAAAAGTGTCATATTTTAGGAAGGTGCTCTCAGAAAAAATGGAATATCTCGAAAACGGAACAATATTTTTTGAAACAGCTTTCGCCAAAGTTCATCAAACTCTTGCCCTTGCAAACGTATACAGAAACGAGTCAAATTGGTTTCCATCGATTGAGCAGCTCTTTTAAGAATCGGTCGTGGCTTAAGCGGAATGACTCATAGGCAAATTTGCTTTAGTATCTTAAAAACTGATGAAAACCTGGCGACAATCAACTAGTTTGATACTAACCAATTTTAAATTTAATTAATTTCTTTTATGAATAAAACTCAAGTATAACTTTATTTAAAAATAAGGAAGTCTTACGTTCCAAAAAATCATGTTGTCTTATATTAGAACAAAAGTTGTCTTGTACAGAAACTAGTTCAAGACGTGATGATTGCTTTAATTTTCATAGCTACAAATTATTTCTGTCAAACAAAAACAGGAAATTATGCGTTTACGGCTTGTCCAAACGTAACGCTGCGACAGTTTGACAAATTGTTTTGCAATTATCTCGAAGGCCATCAGAGCTAACAAGGTCGGTCTAACATCATTCGACGCAGCTCATTATAATCTATTTATGTTGCAAAAATGGCCTAGTTTGACTGAACTCTTGCGTTTCTAGAAAGGTTTTATCATCGCGTAACAGTGTGACAAAAAAGGACCCTTTTTCTCTTGAGCTGCTTATAAAACTTTAATTTTTTGACAAGTTATTTCTTCAAAATTAAATGCTTATGGTACCAGTTTTGTAGAGAATTGAATGGGCTTTCAAGGAGTAAAAAAATATTTTTTCTAAACTATTTTCGTTCAGATAAAAAATGCAAAAAACAAACGTAACACTAACACGTTTTTTTTGTCGACCAAATTTGAAGCACTTAACATGCTTAAAAAATTCTAATGTTTATATATATCGATCACTGTCGTACATATATCCTTCTGTAAAAAGAATCAAGTTGCTATATTGAGATAGGAGCTCAATAATTGTAGTAAGTTAGAAACTGTACAAGACCTTAGAAGTTGTCCTAAGGAATGAGAGTAAAAACTAAATAGGCTATTTTGTAGAGAATCAAATTCTACATCGAATGGTATTTTAGTCTGCATTTTGTTTTAAATTTCTTGGCCAGAAAATTGAAAATACGATTTTTGAAAACTTTAAAACGCGGTTTTCGATGCCAAAACTCAATTGTTTTTAAGGAAAAAAGTTCAAAGTCATAATCAGCGTAAAAACATTGTACCAGAAAATACGCTTAGATCCGTCCATATCGAAAAAAAATGTAAAAACTTGATCAGCGAAGTAGCGCGTTACGCGGACAAGCCATTTATATGATCAAAATTTAAAGTTCAAAAACAATTTGATGCAACTTAAATTCATAAAAGATAATTTGAATCAACTCAGTATGCTAAAAATAAGCACTAACTAAAAAATATATCCATGAATACTATGTTCCCTAAATGAGAAATGATCATTTTTATATTCTAGTGCATTTTATTTTCATTTTTAAACTTGTTCGATTTCGTAACTTGAAATAAACATACATAAAAATGAATGCAAAAATTACTTCAAAATATCATGTTACATTGTTCTTTTCATATCGGTGGAATATAAATAGACTGTTTCTTTTTTCATGAAATGCTGATTCACAAGATGAAACAACCTTGGTTTATCGCTTCGAGCAGAATGTGCGAGAAGAGAAAGAAGATTCGACTGAAAAGGAAAACACGTACACACACCAATGCGCATATCCAAAAACAAACGGGAAAGGTACGGGAAACGTGATCACTGACGGGATTATACTTAGAAGAAGACGAATAGGAAAAGAAAAGAAAAGATACAGTAAATAGAGATATACGCATATATATATCAGATTAATCTTAAGAGTTTAATTCGATATCACTGTTGTGTGTTTATTCTACTTTGACTGAGCATGTGGTTGTTGAACAATGACTTCTCGTGGTTGTTCAATATTGAATGGTGATACTAGTTCGCATAATTCTTTATTTTCTATCAATAATTGAATAAATTCTTTTGAAGTTATTCTGATATCATCGAGATCTTTGCCTTGATTAAGATGTTCAAGTGATCGTTTTAATTCTTCAATAATGCGTGCAGTATTTTCTGGATCATCCTTTGCATGAAGTCTCATTGCAATCTACAAGAAAATAAAGTTCGATAAAAGAAATAAGCAGAACTATTTTATATCGACACATACTTTAACCATTCGATCAATTTCTTTTTTATTAATCACACCATCTTTATCGTGATCATACGTTCGAAAAACATATTTAAGCTTTTCACGTATACTACCATTTGACGTTAACGCAAAACCAATTAAAAACTCGCGCTGATCTAATAGATAAATATGAAAAAAATATAAACATCAATATATTGAGAGTGGATAAAACTAAAATTATTATTCTATAACACATTTGGGTTCCTCATGCTTAAATCAAGTTAGAGACGAATTCTACGAATGGGCCGACAGTTTATGTGACAATAATTGACAACGGAGTTCTTGACAAACATTTATAATTTAAACAGATTAACAAGAAACTTCTTTCAATAGAGACTTATAGAAAATGGTTCGAATTCAGATCGAAAATTTGGTGGACAATTATTACGAAATAAAGTCTTAGTATATATCAGAATTTGTTTCTAATACGAAAAAAGAAACTTGGATATTTTCGATAACAAAAACATGGTATCGTATCCTTTTCTCACTATTTATTTAACGAAGTTTTCGTACGTACCAACAATACCATCATTATTTGCATCAAACGCTTTATGAATATCAGCTGCTTGTTTTTCAATTTGTTCTTCTTTTCCACTATTGATGCTTCGTAAGAAACTTACTGTATCTGCCTTTGAAATTTTTCCATTTGGACAAGCAGCCTAGACATAGAAATTTACTCAATATTGTGGATAAGTCAAAATATAAATACGACAAACCTTGAGTTTTTCATACCAAACTCGAACGCTTTCATGATCAATTTTTGCTTTACTTGAAATGAATTCTATGTCGTCTTCGCTTAATTCTGCTGATGTTTGTGATGCACTAGATCCCATTTTAATATGAGGTAAGAATGTATTTATCCTCCGCGACGGAGGTTTTGATTTTCTTTTGGTGAAAAATAAATATTGAAACAAAACAAAATAATAAATAAAATAATTTGATCTAAAAATATGGGAAAAAAAGTTTGTGGAAGCTTGGTTTTCAATATAGAGAACATCACAAAAAAATTCATATCACAATTCTTTCGAGCGAAGTATTTTTAATAACACAAAACACAAAATTGCAAATCAATTACTATGCAGTCGAATAGTCAGATTTTGGATTAAAACATAAATGAAACTGTTTAGTTGAATAGATAAATAGTAATCTAATTGTATACATGCGTTCGTTACAAATGTTCCTGACAGTTTGATTCGATCAATTAATGAATTTTTGTTATTTAGTATATTATTTTAAACTTTTCTATGAAAAGACTACCGCACCTTCGATTATCATTTAATCATATACGGATTGACTATTTTGTGTAGCAAGCATTCTGACTATTGAAAATATTGTATTAGCAATATCACAACTAAAATCTAAATCTATAATTTAAACACTTAGTTGTTGAATGGTGATATGTATTTGTCGATGAAGTTTCTATACAGGTATTGAAATCATCATATACGGCATGAATATTTGTTTTAGCTAATTGAAACTAATGGCATCTATTGTTCATTGCCAATGAATAATATTTCACTGTTTTTGGATAACAAAAAATGGACCATGAGCTATTACTATTTCATGTCATAATGAACGTACGGCAAGACAAACACTAAATTGTCTGATATGATCAAAACTTGCTTCTTATTCATATTAAGGTAAATATTCACCAAAATTATTAATTGAATCATAAAGTGTTGAATTATCATTGAATAGATTTTCGATTTGTTGCATTATCATGTAGTTGAATAACACTACGTGGTTGAGAGTTATAGCAGTATTTTGAATGACAATTTTCACACATTTCTTAATTAGAATTTCCATGAAGCTTAGCTCACATTATGGATGATAGACCAAATCGTAAATGTAAATCGTCAGTATTTTGTGATACAAAATACAATGTGGCAGATTCCGACGTGCTAACTCAACAAGAGCCATACACATCACTGATGGCAAATAACTTTTGTTGATGTTGTAATTCGAGTAGTTAGCGAACGTGCTGCACCGGAATGATATCGAAGGTCCCATACATCTGACCCCGTAGGTAAAATTGTATTCATATCCGATCGAAAGTCAGAAATACTAAATAAAAATAAAAATAACAATATTACAAAATAAACTTTCTTCTATGATTATTTTATTAGGACGATTTAGTATACAGATAAGAAACAAAAATGTATTTAAAAAAAACAACGAAAGAGCAATACAATTCGATTATGGCATTTACAGAATATAATATACTGCAACTTTCGATGAATGTTTCAAGGCTACATACCTTATATTGATAAAATTGACTTGCGTAGTAGATGTAGATATACCAGCATCTGCATAAATACCACTTTGAATGTCTTACTTAGACATTTACAACCTACTAGCCAGTAAATGTAATAATATTTTTAGTATTTCGATTCTGATTAGCCAGTTAATTTAGTGTCTTTCTATCAAATTCATCCGTTGAATCTACATTAGAAATTTCATAAGCCATAATTATATTTTTTTAAGCAAAAGACTAATCAAAACAAAATCTAAAATTATATATTCATACATAAACAATGACCGTCAATGATAAATTAAATTCTTCTTAGTAACTTATATCTAAGCTTGAATTGCTTAATCAAAACGAGAACAAAAAAGAAAACATAACTATGTTTATATTAAAAACAAAGGAGAATGAATGTATATTTTAATCTGCTGATAGCATCTAAGCAATATTAGACATTGTCATCTATGGTAAATATAAAGAAATAACAACAAGAACAATCAGATCGACACCAATATCTGCAAAGACAAAAGAAAAAAATCACAACTAGCCACGCTGTGCCGCACGGAAAAAAATTATTGCCACAAAACTGGCTAAAGACCTCTTTTTGTACATATCGGGTGTTTTTTTTTGTTTGTTTCAATACAGAAAAGAAGTGTAACTCATCTAGAGACATGAGAATACATATGAACCAGAATATCTGCATAAAAAGAAGTCGTTGAAAATAAATATAGCAAAGAAAGCAAAAAAAAGTGAATTTGATTCTTTTCTCATTGACCATGTTGTGGCGGACGAGTAGAAGCAGATTCGATTGATGTCGTTGAATGTGATGAACTACTGTTGTTACTCGATACGGACGGATTCGATGATGAACTTGTAACATTTGATTGAAAATTCATTGAATTAAAGAATTCGTCGAGTAATTGAAGTGCCCGATGAATTTGTATTTCAATCCAACATGGAGTTTCTTTGATGGATTGTCTAAAAATAATAGTGTCAACAAAAATTTTAAAAAATTATTATTTCCAATTGAGTAGATCTCACCTTGGATAATCTGGTCCCCATCCTTTTACAAAACTAAGTCTCAACACACACAAACGTCTTAAATCATCCACACTTAAATTGGCTGACGGTGGTATTGCCTGACCATGAATTTGCTGTTGCATTCGAGTATGTAATGCCATTTTTACATGTTGATCCATTTGAGAAAGACATTGTTGTATATCAAAAACCTAATAAAAATCAATTTCAAAATATTCAATGAATAGAAAAGTCTAGGCGCCAGAAACGTCACTCTTTTTCTTTAAATATTTACATACTTTTATACAAGCTTGAGGATAAATTTTATGAACAGCATCACCTGGTGCTCGGCCAGCTTCACGATCAAGATAATGTGATTGGAGAAAAACGGCTTGTTCGCTATTGCATCGTATCCATATATCACCTTCATTTGGACACTCAACACGAATACCTTTACCAATATGTAGCCTAGATGAGTGATACAAATTTGTTCTTTTAAACATTTTCTCTCATAAATTTATACCTTGCTTTTTCACTAGCTTCTGTACGATAAACGTTACTTAAAGGTCCTAAGCAAAATCGATCTCCAACTGTAGTCATATCCATTCCACCATCAATAGTCACTTCTTTGAATGTATCTGGAACTTTAAATGTTTCACCCACTTGAATATCACGTTCATAGTAAGCTACGCTACACCAATATTCACCAATATTATTTATTAATGTTATCGGTTGAATTGATGGAACACTTGTCGGAACAAGTGTATGTTGTTGCCCTTGATAATAATAATAAATAATAGATTAAGATGATATCTTTTAAACAACTTACACAAGCTACTAGTTGAGGCTGATGCTGATTGTGCCCATAGAGGAACATTGCCATCTTCAAAGGATATAGTATATTTCTATATCGATATAATTAATGATTTTCTGTTTACCTTGTGGAAGTAATGTTGTAGGAAAACTACTAACAGTAGAAACAGTATTTCCATTGGCAGCATATTGATGTGGTGGACTAGGACTAGTTGTATCCGGTGCAGGATGTTGAATGACACCTATTGCTTGTGGTGAATTTTGTTCATCTATATAATCTGTATAAAAAGAACAAAACAGAAAAATTACTTGAAATAAAACTGTTCAGAAAAATGTTTTTAATAACCTTTCATATAACGATATCCATCAGATGTTGAATAAAGATCACGATCATTCGACGAAGATGGATCACTATGACCGAGCAATTGAAAACGAGGTACCAGTGGCATTCCTGCTAAATCTTTTTTTTAGAAAATAATTCAATATTTTAATAAGAAAATTAAAGTTTTTCGAAAAAAAGCAATTATATTTTTTACCTATTCCAGGTGAAACAACACGTTCATAGTGATATGGATTTACTAAAAGATTCAATTTATATATATATATATATATAAACGTATGAAGATTGAAAATCATTATCAAAAAAGAAACTTTACCACAAACATATTCTTGTTTAAGATCAAATGCTAAATGACAGATTTTTAAATGTTTTAACTCATTTTTATGTAAATCAGGCCAACGCCATATACGAGCATAAATAACATGTGGAAAACCTTTTCTACCGGCAACCTAAATAAAATATTTAAAAAATGTATATGACAATAGATGTATAAAATTGAATACTTGTAATCTTCCATCGAGTGTTCTTTGAATAGTTACACATTTTGTTGGAAGTTGCCCATTTGATGTTACTGCTGTAATCAATGCATCAAGTTCATCCTTTTTATCTTTAAGTTTTTTCACCAAACTAGTTAAGAAAATAGTATTGAATTCTTTTGATTAAAACCTACTGTTTCTTGAATATTTACCTTTCAATAGCTCGTTTAGCAAATGTTTCACTTTCGCTATTTGTTCGTTGTCGATGACATAAAAGATTTGCAACAATTCCATTGCATGCATCGGATGAAGAACCACCACCATTTGATGTTGATGCACCATTTGATGGTGGACTATGTAAATGAGGTGGTGGTGAAACCGAAATCATTCGTGATGATGACGCAGCTGCAGCAGTTAGTGATGGATGAATAAGGAGGTCCACTTTGTTTTTATTGATTTGCAACAAGAAAAGGTACTTTAATTCGTTAAAAGAATAACTCTAAGTCGTAGACTATTCGCTGCTTTATTTATATTATTAACTGAGCATATTGTTCTTATTTTCACATTGACGGGCGACCCAGAACAGGAAGAAGTAAACATAATGAACTACCATGTGACATACAATTGTTCCTTCAATTGACTTTTTCATTAATGATTCTACTGACATCTATCTAGAACCAACTAAACAATCTTACTGGACTACAGTTATTCATCTTATGTTTGTGAAACTATGCTTTTCTTTACATTTCTCTGGATAAAATCTAGAAACGACATACCATTGTGTTGATAACTAGTCGTTATGTTTGTATCTTTTCGATTTCAGATAGTTATTCATTAGTTTATAAAATGACTGAAGCTACATTATCACTCGGTGGTGAACGTATTACAGGTAAATAAAGAATTGAATATTTCAAATAAAACTAAGTGGATTTTCTCTGTATTTTTTTTAATTTTCAAGGTGATTCAGTTCGTACTCAAAATGGTTCGTAGATTTAAAATAATTTGCCTATTATTCTTTGCCTCTTAATTATCTAGTTTTGGCTGCTATGACAATTGCTAACATTGTTCGAACATCATTGGGCCCACTCGGTCTCGATAAAATGCTTGTTGATGATATTGGAGTAAATTATATTTATTTTAAAAAAATTGGTAAAACAAAATATACTTTCAAATAATTTAGGACGTAACGATTACAAATGATGGGGCTACTATTCTTAAACTATTAGAAGTTGAACATCCGGCTGCAAAAGTTTTAGTTGAATTAGCTCAATTACAAGATCAAGAAGTTGGTGATGGTACAACTAGTGTAGTATGTTAAAGAATTCTTGTTTCTTTTTATTCTTATGGCAAGAAACTAAAATTTTTCAAAGGTTATTATTGCTGCTGAATTATTAAAAAATGCTGATCAACTTGTTAAACAAAAGATTCATCCAACATCAGTTATTAGTGGCTATAAACTTGCGTGCAAGTAAGACACTAACCATGTTGTTCTCTTTCATAGAAAACAAAATTGGCTATCATTCTAGATTAGCTGTAAAATATATTCAAGATAAAATGATCATACCCGTTGATGAATTAGGTAGTGAATGTTTAATTAATGTTGCTAAAACATCAATGGCCAGTAAAGTTATTGGAATGTTAGTATTTGAAATAAAGATTTTGACTTTTTATGTTTTCAGTTTTATTCTTAATCTAGGGATGCAGATTTTTTTGCTAAAATGTGTGTTGATGCAGCAAATTTGGTTAAATTTAATGAAAAAGAAAGAATAGTTGTACCAATTAAATCAATAAATGTTTTAAAAGCTCATGGTCGCTCAACACATGAAAGTATTTTAATATCTGGTTATGCACTTAATTGTACAGTTGCATCACAATTAATGACAAAACGAATAGCAAATGCTAAAATTGCATGTTTGGATTTCAGTTTACAAAAAGTACGAATGAAATTAGGTGTTCAAATCGTTGTTGAAGATCCTGAAAAACTCGAGGCAATTCGAAGAAGGTACGAAATTTTGCTAATTTCATTTCAGTTTTTCAAATGAAATAATATCTATTTAGAGAAACTGATATTGCTAAAGAACGCGTAGCTAAATTGCTTAATGCTGG
This sequence comes from Rotaria magnacalcarata, assembly GCA_900239745.1. NCBI lineage: Eukaryota > Metazoa > Rotifera > Eurotatoria > Philodinida > Philodinidae > Rotaria > Rotaria magnacalcarata. The sequence continues at coordinate 8,503 of OENM01000344.1, read as the reverse complement.
AGCTAATGTTATATTAACAACAGGTGGTATTGATGATCTTTGTTTGAAACAATTTGTCGAAGCTGGAGCAATGGCAGTCAGACGGTGTAAAAAAGCAGATTTAAAACGAATTGCTAAAGCAACAGGAGGTGAGATTTTTATTTATGGAATTTGTTGATTCATACTATTCTTCTCTTGTGTGTGTGTTATTTTTTTTCCAGCAACATTATTAACAGCTTTAGCAAATATGGAAGGTGATGAATCAGTCGATGCATCTATTATTGGAAGTGCTGATGAAGTTGTTCAAGAACGTATATGTGATGATGAACTCATTCTTATTCGAGGACCAAAGGCACGTACAGCTGCATCAATTATAATACGTGGTGCAAATGATTTCATGTGTGATGAAATCGAACGTTCTGTACACGATGCATTATGTGTTATTAAACGTGTATTGGAATCGAAACAAGTTGTACCTGGTGGTGGTTGCTGTGAAACAGCACTTTCAATTTATTTAGAAAATTTTGCTACAACAGTTGTATGTAGCTTTTCTGAGCTTTTCATTTCAATGAGAAAACTAATCAATATCTTGACTTTAGAGTTCACGCGAACAATTGGCTATTGCTGAATTTGCAACAGCACTTTTATCGATTCCGAAAGCATTAAGTGTTAATGCGGCACAAGATGCAACGGACCTTGTAGCTAAACTTCGTGCTTATCATAATGCATCGCAAACACAAAAGGATAAAGAACAACTTAAATGGTTTGGTTTAGATCTTCAAGCTGGAAAAGTACGCGATTGTAAATCATTTGGTGTATTTGAACCAGCTGTATCAAAAATAAAATCATTGAAATATGCAACAGAAGCAGCAATTACTATTTTACGTATTGATGATATGATTAAACTTGATAAAGAAGAAAAGAAAGGTGGACATGGAGATGAATGCATGTAATGAATACGAATGCATTGAAGAATCTGTTTGCTTGCTTGTGTGTGTGTGTGTTTGTGTGATTTCTGCGTGTCCTTATGTTATCGTTGTTGTTTCTTTTTATTTACTATTTTCATTGTTGACGTTTTTATTTCTTAGGAAAGAAATTCTTGCACGAATAAAAAGCGCGTTCTCTTCTTCTCTTCATTGAATAAGACCATTTGACTATGTAGAGAACACGATCATGAATATAGTTGAATACAAAAGAAATATAATGAAATAGCAATGATCTTTAAATGAATATTTGGTTGACAAAGGATTGAACATTTTTAGTTTTGTACTAAGTAAGAATGTGTAGTAACTACAAATGTTTCGAACAGTATACGAAGTTGTTACTATGTCATTAGATCAATCTTATTCAATGGAACCGTTGTCGTTGTTTGGTAGTTATCATCGAATACATGATAGTAATATATTAATTGCACAGATTGTGAACGATTTAACAGGTGTAAAACAACAAGATGTTGATGAAAAACTTTATTTTCATTCATTAAATAATCGTCTTGAAGATTTACTTCATTATTTATATGATTTAAAATCAGGAAATAAAAATTTAAGTGATGATCTTAAGACATTAATCGCCAATGAGAGTTTGGTTGAAGAAAATTGTGGATCTCTTTTTCAAGAACTTGACAGTATGATACTATATTTATCAGAAGAAAATCATTGTAAAACAATTGAAGAAATTGAAATCAAAAGTTTTGATGAACAAACAGAATTAACAAATCGTATTCAAACTAGTTTTCTTGATATACTAAATTCATATAATGAAAAGCATAGAACGTTATTTTATTTAATCAATCAATTAGATAATGATTTAAACAAAATTCATCTGGGACTTGGTATAAGTAATGATCAAATAAAATCTTATGGCGATGATTATCGAGAAGAATTAATTCGATTTTCTTGTTATCTATCAGAATGGACACAAATGGCATTAGATAGACAACATTTGTTAAATGAAATTCAATTACTTAAAAAGCATCATAATCTTCGGTTACGATCTTATCAAGAAGAAATTAATGAATGGAATCGTTTATTAAACAGTTTATTGCAAGAGTCAAGATATTTTCATCAGAATTCCCTAGAAACAATGAAACAACAATTACAAATTGATTATGAACAAATGCTTAAAGAGCAGCAAACGCATGTCGAAATAGTTTTGACAAGAAAATTTAAAAGCATATCAAATAAAATTTATATGAATTTAGGTATTCATGAAAATTATTCAAATTCAAATTTAATCCTCTTTTTCTCTTTAGATGAACGACAATATCAAGAACATATTCTACATTTTGAGAATCTTCTTGATGAACATACAAAAGAATATGACAGTCTTGAATCTGATTATCGAATATTAGCTGAGAAAATACAACACAAGCGATGGGCATTAGTAGATCTTGAAAATCAAGCAAAATTACAAGCACGGAGACGTAGCGAGCAACATGCTCGTCTTGAACATGATATTAATTTAGCACTTGCAGAATATTATGAATTAAAAGATCAATTAGATCAATTAATTTATACAATTCGTTTTGATATTGATCAGGAATTAAAAATCTACGAAGTACTATTAAATTCTTTATATCAAAAAGAGAATGATTGCTTGTCTCAAAATGGATCAAATCTTTCTCAACTGTATAGACCCAGTATTACAAGAACTGCTGATATTGATCATACACTAGATTTTCGACGTTCATCTATGTTGAGAGATAATATTTCAATAACATTGGATGAAAATATTAGTCGTGATCAGTATGAAACTCAGAAAAATACAATTGACCAAAGTCAAATGGTAAAAATGCCAACAGCACGATCATTTGCACATGAGATGAGCGAAAACCAACAAAAATGTATGAATATGAATCAAAACGATCAAGAATCACTCGAACTTGACGAAAATTATATACAAAGTATAGTTCACTGTAAACGTAAATATAAAGGTCAGAATAAAAAGAAAGATTTTAGAATTTATGTAAAAGTTTTTATTCAGGAAAAATTATTATTAAAATTGCTAATGTTCAAGGTGGTTTTGTTGAAATTGAAAATATAGGCAATCGTCTACAAAACCTTACTGGATGGCTTATTGAACGCATAGTTGATGGCCGACGTATTAGTTATACATTTCCTGAATTTCAGCTTGGTTCTAATAAAACCGTTCGCATTTACGGAAAGAGTTATTATCAAAATTCATTATCAACCGCAAATGATTCTGATTTTCAACTTATTGCAACAAACTTTCATGATTGGGATACAGGACAACATATACGCACGGAATTATTCAATTGTAATCATATTGTCAGAGCACTATTTGAACAAACAGCAGATTATTAACAAATACTGATTTCATGTGAACTATTTAATTAGAGAGGAAAATTTCAAAATAAAATTAATTGAATAAAGAAAAAGAAATATTTTCAGCATTATAAATAGCTCGTGTTATGTCAAAAAATAGAGATTAAACTTTTTGTTGCATTAGAGAAATCTAAAACAACCAGCTGTCAATATTAATTGGATTTTTAATCTATTATCATCAAAAATAAAATCTGTTCGAGATGAATATTCACTAAATCATATAGCACATGGTCATTCATGTCATAATTCACAATGTTTCGTTGTATCTTCATTCAATCAAGGATAATGTAACGAACATGAGAGAAGTTGTCGTCTGGAAAATAGCATGTACATACATTTGATTTGAATGGCTATGAAAATATGATCGAATAAACAATATTTCATTTATATTTTCTCTTCTGGATCAGCAAGACTATTTCTAGGAGTGACATCATCTTCACAATGAATAAACAATTGAGTTTCTGTAATATTTCTTTGTTTTTTATTTGTTCAATTGATCATTTAGACAAAGAATTCTTTTTTTTCATATGTTCATATGTCAAAAAATGTCAATTGAACTTTTGATTAATAGTCATTTGACATAAATACTGCTTTACGTTTTATCAATGTTAAAAAGAATCGAATTTGATATTAAGCAATACAATCATACCTTGCTCTGATAGCAGTCAAAGGTACTAATTATATAATATAATTATAAAAATACTTATTGCATTCTTCGCAAAAAGATAATAACTAAATGAGTTTCAACAGCGATAACGTGTTTTGTCTATCCCATTGCGTTACTTCCATGAGGATATATTTGCTGTTTGATATTTATATGGAAATAGAAAACTAAAATATGCAAATGAGCAAATCGATTGTAGAAAATCAAACAATTCAGATTATTTCTCTTTTAGGTCTGTCCTTTTTATGAACGTCAACTGTTTCAGTCTGCATGGAATATAATGATCGTACAAACTCAAGTTATTTTTACTTTTCTAATAGGAAATTGTTTTAAACTTTAAAAAATGTTTAACACTTTATTTTTAAAATTTGATTAAAAAAGAAAGAAAGATCAATCTATGTTGTCTTTCTTCTTAAATAATTTCAATTCTAATGATGGCAAGTCCATCAATATCATCATTCAGACAATAATTTACTAAATAAAATTGAATATCTTGATAGTCATTTGCAATCAGTTTTTTATGTTTTTTATCAATAACTACAAATAAATTGAATTGAATATCATTTGTTAATTATGATGAAAATAATCGACGAACGTAAGCTTTCACTTTTGCTATTCTCATTGATGATGGAATTTTCTTTTCGATTTTTGTTTCATTTTCATCACCAAATTCAAAAATTATTCTTAATAAATCGGATCGAACACAGAGACCTTTTCTCAATTGCTAAACGAAGAGAATAGACAAATTTATCATTATTATTATTTCACCTTTGAGTTAAAATTAAACTATTGAAAAGACTATAGTTATGGGATATATCAAATCAATTTTTTTCTCCATACGAGGTTCTTTTGATGAATCAAAGTGAACAATAGAAAGAATTAAATTCAAGTTGATCCATGAAAAAACTTCGAATATTCAATATCTCAGAATAGAACAATACCAGGATAACTACAACTTCTTCAATGAGTTCTCTTGTTTCATTCATCTGTTTTAATGATTCACACAGAGTTTTGTTCTACTTGAAAAATAGTTGAACACTGAAAAAGAAACCTTTTCAGAATTATTGCGATGATTCAAACGAATAGAGATATTTTTCTGTTTGAACATAACTAATATCTAGCCTGATTAACAATTGGTTTGAAAGGTTCACCATGTTTTTCTATTAGTAATTGATACTGTCTATGTTCATTAATAAAATCTAATTTTTTATCAAAATTAACTTGTTCATAACTTTGTAAATAATTCATTTTAGCTCCCTGTCTTTCATCACGACTAATCGAAACACGGTTTAAATGTGTTAAATTAGGTAAACGAGCTATTGTCATTTGTTTAGGTGTTTCATTTTCAAGTTGATTTAATCCATAGATTGGATTTCGAAGAATACCGAATGATATTAATGATTTGATACGAGATAATTCATTTATCGATGAATATAAACTTATTGTATTGTCGGACATGTAAAGATATTTTAACGATGGAAATAATTCAATTGAATCATCTGAAAATTTTCGGAAGAGATTCTTTTTAGAATATAAAAAGTAAACGGTTCAAACCTTGATTTATTAATTTAATTGTTTCAATTCCACAATTATTAATAATTAATTCTTGAAGATGTTTTAATATTCCTAAACGATTAATAAAAGGATCCCAATGTATTAATGTTGGATTATCTGATAATGATAAATTCGTTAGATTTTTAATTCGTTCAACAAATATTTCTGATATAAAAGATAATCGATTTAAATCTAAATGAATATTAATTAAATTTGGAAAATATTTTCATATAAATCACAATTATTGTCGGTATCAATTAAAATAAATTCTCTTATAAATATAAATTCATTTGATGGACTCAAATCTAAATTCATTCGAGAATTACTAACATTTATTATTTCCAATCGAGAAAAGTATTTTTCTAATATAATCCATAATTGAGACCAATTTGTAATTAAATTTTGTCGAACATTAAGTTCTTTTATTTGATTGAGATTTTTATAAATTTGATTATTATCATCGAATTCATTAACCCATTGACACGAATAATCGATTCGAATTAATGACGATAAATCGAGAACATAATCTGAATATTGTTTACCTAAATTAATATTTATTTAAATATAATTTGATCTAAATCTTTCTGAAGTATAGATGTATAATTTTTGAAAGAAAAATCAATATAATCAATACTTTTAACACTGCTTATCAAACAACGTGTGGCATTCTTTAGAAGTTTGATTACTAAGAGATACATTTATTTAGATTATTACTCGGTGAATAGACAATTTTATCAGTTTAATATAGCCCACAAGATAATTCTGTATCAAATATTCGATGTAGAGAATTCGATATTTCTCTAAAGAAAATCATGAAATATCTTATTTGTACTTAATGATTCTGGCTTAGCTGAAAAATAAAAAGATTATAAATCTGAATAAACGATTTCTTAAATATTCATTGTATTTTTCAAATTGAGTCATTCGTAACTAAAAACGGAAAATCTCCACTGATAATCATTTTTTCTAATATTTTACCAGCTTCAGGGGGAAATTCTAGGGTTCAATTCATGAACATCAACAGAAATAACTTAACGATATCGATCTTAATCGTAACAATTTATTGAAATTGAGAAAGCTTCAAGTTCTTTGTTTCTATTCTTATCCCAAAATAGATAAGACATATCGACAATACAATTCTACTATATTTTTATCTCTTAGAATAAGAATAATTAAATATTTGAAGTTTTCACTATCGATAAATTTTGTGTTAGATCAAAAGTTGAAATGAAATCTAGGCTCAATTTCAAGTCTTTCTGAAAATATTCAATCAATAGATTCAGAATTGAGTATATTTAATTTGTTTAACACTAATGTACAAATCTGTGTTCCTAGTATTTTATTTTCTGATTCAATAAAAAGAAATAAAAGATTTAAATGATCTTTTGCATATGCATGTAACTCATCAAAACAATTCTTTATTTAATAATTTAGTTCATATTTTCGATGAACTGTCGACTAGAGAAAATATCTGAAAACTACTCAACAAGATATAATAAAATACAAAACGTAAAGTGAATAATTAATATCATCATTGATATAATCATTTGAAAATGATTTAACATATTGCTTTTGAATAGCTTGCGTAAAAGAATTTCCAAATTGTATTCTTTGTCGTCGAATAAAAGATCCAATTGATGGACTTTTTTGTTTTATAATAAAATTTCCCATTATACGTCCCATTATGTTTTCCTCGCTGATTCTACCATTCAATACCAATCCATTCACCTGGATGATTATCAACTAAACCAAAATAACATATTGTTGCTGAATGTTTTCCATCAACTAATATATGATCACCGATTTTCATCTAAAATAATAAACAAAAAGAATAGTTCTCTTTATTTAAATATCTTCATCAATATTAGCTAAATCGAATTTTTCATCAAAAATTTTTCTTGTCTATTAATGCTTTTTGTTTTGTTTTTGTCTTTTAAATGGTTGATTAAATGCTTGATATAATCGTTGTGCTGTTAATGTTCCGAAAACCAGGACAAACAGACAATTGTTCATTTGATGAATTGAGAATCTTCTCTAATGAACCAAATGCATGTAATAATGTTTGACCATCAGTTTTATTTATTGATTTAACCTTTAAAATACAATTTATTTTATTTATTAAATAAAAATCTTAAAATATAAAACCTCTGTTATCATATCAATATATTTAGTAAGAAAATCATTTGATTGATATTGTTGCAGATCCATTAAACTTTCAGCTGATTTCCCTTCCATTATTTTATATGTTTCTAAATATTTTGCTGATTCTTCATCGTTCCAACTGATAAGAAGTATGAGTTCATAAATGATTGAAAGACGTGCAAGTTCCTTTAATGATTGTGATGGATCATTGACATCACATTGAACAAGTAAAAGTTTTAGTAGATATGGTAATTTTGTTGTTTTAAGACGTTCATAAATATAATTTGGACTTAACTGATGATAACGAAGAGATAAATACAATGCACATGAACTACGACTCATCGAATAATCAGCACAGAGTTGCAAGCTGTTCAGGTCCCAAATGGGGTACACTGATTTCGAAATGGGGTACACGTCGGGTACAACTTAGTTCTAAATAAGGTGCATTGATGAGGTACGCAGTTTACATCGTTCGTACTGCTCATCAGCGACGGAAATCAGTTTCGAAAATTACTTTCTATCTTGAAAAAGCATTCTCAGTTTTTCTTTTTACTAGAAAACCTAGCTTTCAAATTGAAATCTTTATTTTCCAATAAATATGTTCACAAGAAAATTTCATTTTGACATGCAACTATTCAATTCAATCGTAATAAAACGATGCTTATTCAAAGCGAACCCTTCTTGGTTTATATTTACACCAATTGTTGCACGCTTATTTTTCGAAACTGTATTTTTGCTGACTTTTGGCACACTTTATCAGTTGTGACTGTGTTTGAGCAAAAGAAAAAAGTATCCACATTTCATAGTATTATTCAATCTG
>OENM01000343.1:5439-96680 GCA_900239745.1 Rotaria magnacalcarata | reverse complement strand
CCCCCCCCCCCACCTCAGAATTGAAATCGTGAGCTGAGTAGAAAATTCTAATTTGCATAAATTCTGTTCGTAGGCTTTAAGTTTTTATGGTGTTCTCCACGAACCAAAATAAGTGAACTTGAAAGAATGCATAAAAGTGACTAATAAGGTCTGATTTCACAGGAAAATGTATTATTTATGTTCTATTCGTCAATAAACATACTCGAAAAACTGAATAACATGGATTTACGTTTCTCAAAGACTCGATGCTTTATGTTTGAATTTTGTTTTATTCATTTAGTAGATAATCTGTTGAGGTCTATTCACATTATCATTATTTATATGAATTCAAAGTGATGCTGTTTCAGAAGAAAAGAAACTTTGGAATACATAAGAACGACGAAAATAAGTTCATTGAAAAAGATTAAAAAGAAACAATATGAATATAATCATTTTAACCTTCCCAAGCGAATTTTGAACAATCACATCCACTAGGTTCGTTACATGTTCTAAAAAAGAAACCAGTAATACGACATTGCCACTATGAAGCACATCTAGCTGTACATGCCCAGTTTATTTGACGTTTAGCAATTGTAACCTTGCTGCCATCGTCATTTTCGATCAAGTTCGCGTGAATACTGGCAATAAGAACCAAAACAATCACAATAAAAATGCCTAAGACTCGTTTTTTAGTCATATCAATTGAGTTGAAAGATGGAAGAATTTCAAAGAGTCTCAAGCAAAGAATGAGAACTGCAAAAGTAAACCTATGCTTTTATAGGACCAGAGAGTATGAATTCTAAACAAGTAATGAATTTCCTATTACGAACTACAATACCTGATATGCATTCAAGACACGAATAATTTCTCTACTTCAAACTCATCATAGAGGAAAGACTAATTCCTCTACACCTAATTTTACTACGATACACAAATAAGATTACTTTTTAAAATCATATTATGTCATTTTCAGCGAATGAATGATGTTGTTATTTTGACTTTTATCCTACATATATTACGATTTATTTTTACATAAAATAGTTCTATTTCATAAAATAATAATAAGAATCATTAGAATAATCTGAATTTTAGAATAATAAAAAGTGTAAGGGTTCTCTGTAAACAGCTTCACGTTTGATAATCAACGTCAGCTGTCCCATTTATATTATTTCCGAATCTCAATCAGTAAGGATAAAATTTCAAGTCGAGACTAAAAAATAGTCGTATCGTAAGAGAAGACTCTTTTCAATTGATATTCACAAAATGCTCTAAAACAAATAAATCAATTTCATCTTTATTACGATCCCTGTCTTCATTCAAAATTTGATAGATCCATCTATAATCTAACTTAAGGAATATTTTATAATGCATTCTACTTTTAGTATTATTTGTAAAAATATTTTTGTACTTCATTTTATTACTGTGAGCAAAATGCTTTGAATTTGATACTGATAACATGGTCATGCAAGTTTCTATAGATGAATTGATGAATCTTCCTATTTCAAGCAAAAAAATTTCATTCTATAGTTTTCGTCGATCTTATCTATGAAGCACTACTGTCAAACATAATTAAATTCTATTCATTAGTGATTTCAGACAATGTAGTGTGCGCACAACGAGTGCTGTCGTCTATAGATGCCTTTTTTTTGTACATGCAAATAGATTCATGTCAATTTTCCATGACTTGTCATTGCGATTAGTTTCAATGATGTCAAGAAAGAACGAAGCAAGATAATTGATGAAGATCATATATTTTCAGTAAAACTATTTTCGCCCTCTGAATGAGCAAGATTATACAATCGAAATAATAATTTTATTATACATCTCGTTTAGCTATCTAATCAGAGACATATCAGGTCATTTTCGTACGTCTCCATTTCTTATCTGTGAAACATTACATTTATTCGTTCGACACCCCGAAGTCATTTGTTCGTGTCAATATGCGGTTCATTTAGCAAGCAAGCAAAACTTAGTACTATTTCATTCTATTGCCCATCTAGCCTATCACATTTTAGTCGTCTACTCGATCGTGTCAATCAAGTGAAGTGTGTAAGTGTACTGATATAATCTCTCTCTACTGAATGGATTATGTGTATAGTGAGAAGCGAGAACGATTATTTCAGCTGATTGAATGAAATAATACATATATGAATTACACCATCATTATTCTCCAAGAAAAAAGTTTCCTTTGCTTTTTCAGATGATTCTTCTCTGTCGATATTTTTATATATGAATTGTACCTTGTAAGATGACTTTGGACTTACGATGTTTTATTTATAATAGGAAAGAAAAACAAAATGTTGATTTCATCTCTCTACACATATGTTATCTAATCATATACGTCTTTATATCGTGATAAGTGTCTCGCTTTTTATTACGTGTATGAAAACTATGGATACTTTTAATCATCGTCTTTTTGTATATTATGTAGGGATGTCCTGGTTGTTGGTGAGGAAGTTAGCCTCTCCGTCAAGATCTAGTTAACTTTATCAGCAATCTCTCAATCAGTCTCGTGTGCCATCAACACTTGCCGTTTGATGCATGAATGATTTCTCGAGAATACGAGGCGCGTCTTTTCTTTTCAATGAGTCTGTTGCATGTAGTCCTTTTTAACGAATGATAGTACGTTTGGGAGATGTTTTTTCTTTTTGTTGTTGTGGTGATGGTTGTGAGTATTATTAATACGTTGATGGATGAGAAAAAAATCTTATCTTTTGTCGCGACGATGACTGAATGATGAGACCAATATGATAATTTTTAAATGGAACAGCCAAATAAAAACATGCAATAAACTCGTTGCTATTGCATGACTTCCAAGAAAAATTCTTTTTTTTTCACGGATTGATTATATAGTAATCTTTAATGTTTCTAATGAGAAAAGAATTGATTCTATTTTTGTTGATGACATTCGCACGGATTTTTTCTATTGGTAGAAACAAGAAGTTATCCGATTGGTCACTTGGGATAATAGCAAGAACGAGAGAGAGAGCGAGAGCGAGGGAAGGAGTGAAAGAGGAATAATTAGAAAGATGAAGCAGATATGTGTTTTACTATCAATAATGATTGAATAAATTGAATAGCAGCGAACAAGAACATACCAAATATGTTGTGTCCGACAAATAATTTTGCTCTTCAACTTAATAAATATTTTGTTGAAAAAGTGCTTCCACGAAAAAACTCAATTTATAAAGCTGTCCGAGAAGTATCAAAGGTTGTTACGGAAGTATTACGTGAAGTTGAAGCACAAGAGCCACGATTTATTTCATCACTCAATGAATTGAATGGTCGTTTCGAGGGGTTTTCATCGGCATCGCATACAGAATTCGAGGTAAGAAATATTGCTGATTATAATACCAATGATGTGTAAAGAGATCAATCATTCTAAACAAAACAATAAACATTCTTTGGAAAAACACGATTTGCTTTTTCTTTCTTCTGTTATATTTAGGTTGTGCTCTATTTGAATCAAATGGGTGTATTTAATTTTGTTGACGATGGTACCATTCCGGGCTGTGCTGTACTCAAATTATCCGATGGTCGTAAACGTTCAATGTCACTTTGGGTAGAATTTATAACAGCTAGCGGTTATTTATCAGCACGTAAAATTCGCTCACGTTTTCAAGCACTTGTTGCTCAAGCTTGTGAAAAATGTCCGTGTCGTGATTATGTTAAATTATTAACTGATACATCTGAAGTACGTCTTCGTATTCGTGAAAAATATACTGTACACATTGTACCAGCATTTCGTTGTGCTGGCTTGTGGCCGCGTTCTGCTGCTCATTGGCCATTTTTTCCAACACAATTTTCAATTTGGCCAAATCCAAATCAAATCAATGATGTTAAAAATGAAGGTTTCAATATTCTATCAAAAGAATCCATTTATATGAAAGATAAACAAGCCAATTCTGAAGGTGACGCATGGATCATGTCATTTACGGAAGCTGAAGATCGTCTTTTACAAGATGGTACTCGACGTAAATGCCTGTCCGTATTAAAAACATTACGTGATCGTAATTTTGATTCATCAGCCATATCGAATTATGTATTAAAATCTTTAGTTTTATATGAATGTGAAAAACATCCGAACGATCAAGAATGGTGTGATGATATTACACTGGGCGATCGTCTCAATGGAATTTTATTACAATTAATATCTTGTTTACAATGTCGAAAATGTCCGCATTATTTTTTACCCAATGTTGATTTATTCAAAGGAAAAGCTATTCAATCACTTGATAATGCTGCTAAACAATGTTGGCGTTTAACTCGTGAGATGCTCATTAATAGTCATTGTCTTGATAGGTTATAAAGATCAAACGAGTAATTACATGAGATATATTCTGTTCTCTGTTTTCTTCTTCTTGTTGCTTGGATGTTTATTTTATGAATAAACATACCATCACGTACTATCGTTTCACACTCTCGTTTTTATATTGTAAACAATAACATTTTCTTTTTTGTCTGCCTGTTGTGTATGTATTTCGTTTAATAGACCATAAAGAAAATCAATTTTAGTAAACAGAAAAAAAAAGAACCGAAGGAAAAGATGAAAGCTTATGAATGTCTGGCTATTGTTTAGTTTGTTTCGAATAATTATCTCGAAGTATTTAGCGTTATTGAATGAGATAGATTGTGTGACATAGTCTTAAACGAAGTGTTAAAGGTAATCAGAGAAATATCTTTTCTGCTGACAGACAGACATGCAAGCGGAAAGAGATCGATTACATACGGTACTATGATTGCGTCAACTTAAAAATGATGCTATCTCACATTTCAATGACACAGCAAGCTCAATTTCAGTATCATTATCGATAAAAATTTCCTCACATATATACATCAAACGAAGCTCAAGTTAAAAGGGTATCGATAAAAGAAAAAAAAAGCAGCAAAAAAAAACGGAATGTAATGTCGTTGATTTGATCAAGAGAAAAAAAAAGAGAAGAAAATTAATCTTGACAATATGTCACATTGAATCAATATACCATTTGTCAAATGAAACACTATAGGACCCATTTGCTTTCTTTCTTTTTCTTCCCTCTTATTCTACTAGCATATGTGTGTGTTCAATCAATTTGGTAACATCAGTTTCATACTAGATGCTTCCTATTATTTTATCATTCCATCGCCATAACTGTCTGAATCGACAGGTACAAGACATTCAGGTGTTTGCCAACACATAGGACAAAGTTGACTACGTTTTGAAGATGAACGCATCCATATAATAAGATTGTAACGTTCACCAGATGTGATGGGTTCAGAACCATGAAGATGTTGTGCACGATGTAGAACTCCTATTGTAGGCTTGTGTTCAACAACTGAAAAGAAAACATATTTAATGATTAGTTTGAACCAATTAAAATCTGCTTTTGTTTTCTACATGTAAAGTTTGAGAATACGGTACGATGAGGTTTAGCCATAGTACCAAAATAAAGATCACCACCTTCGAATTGATCTCCTTGACAAAAAATTGAATGAATAAAATAATAAAGAAAAAAAAAAGAAACGTTTTCATCTACCGAGTGATACATTAAATGTTATTTCTGCATTATCATAATGATAATCAAGATCAACGTCTTGGCCAATTTTATATGAAACTACGAATGCTTTATGAGAATCAAGTCCAGTAGTGCCTACATATTCTTCACCGTATAATGCTTGAGCAAGAGGATTTAAATATTGATTACGTAATTCATCAATGAAACTGGTAAATCCTAATTCATCTAGAAGAATCTATAATCACAGACTGATAGAAAACGATATTTTTTCTTCAAAATAGTTTTACTCCATAATTATTCATCGTATTCGGTCTTCCTTTTGGCATTGGCGACGCTTCAAAATGTTTTAATTCTTCAATAAATTGCGTACAAAAGTCGTTTGTAAATACAGGCATGGAAAAAATTCCGTCTAGATAAAAGAGTAAAATAATAGCAGTTACATGTGACTCATTCATATAATTACTGCCAAGTTTTTTAAGATATTCACTGGGGAATTTCGGTTGTGAACATAATTGTTTAAAATTTTCAGATAAAAATTTAGGCTACAATACAGAATAGTTTAGATAAAATTGAATTTGCAAATTTTCTCTACTTGAAATGTATAAAGATCGGAATGCAACGGTTGATATCCTTTCTTAATTTGATCTTTACGTTTACGTGCATCGGCATCATGAGTTTCGCGACGGCGGATTTCTTCATGTACTGCATTCAATAATTGTTCAAGACTATTTTCAGACGAGATAAGCTACAAAAACATTTCACCAGTAACATTCAAAATGAAAAAAAAAACAAAATGATCTCCACTCACATTTTTATAATCTTCTCGAAATCTGTCATCACTTATATAATGTACATGAGAACGAACTTGTTCCAAATAAATATTACCTTTAAAAAAACACGAACATCGACAAAAGGTTTTGCTCATTATTATCTTAAATTAGAGAGAAAATTTCATTTCTCATATTGATGAAAAAACTTCTGTATTTTGTTTTTGTTAGAGTTCCCATTGAAAAGGTCAAGTAATATAATCTTAATTAAATAAATTGCATCTACAATGTTTACAATAGAGTTCTGAACTGATAATTTTCATATGCATGATAGATTTTGTATATATTTGGATAATAATCTATTTTAGTTGTTTTCTTTTGCAAAAATAGACTGCTTTGTTTTCAAATAGTTAGTCACGTGTATCAAGTTTCTGACATATAGAAACGAACGTGTGGGCACTTGTCAAGTATTTATATGGTAATATTTTTCACATTTGAGAGCGTCGATCTACAACACCAAGTAAAAAAACTCAAAGGAAAACAAAAAATCAGTTTTAATTACAACTTTGTCTACAATAGTTATATGTTTTTGAGTTACTTCCAACGGAGGTCTATCGTAATCCATTCCAAGGAAAAACACACAATTACAAACAGCAGTACAACATCGGGAAAAATAGTGATTCATCAATAATGTACGTTGTTGTCGCACGTTTTGTATACTTGATAACAAGCTACGTACCATAACAATCATTAACTAAATCCTTACACATCCACACCGGTATCAACAACACAATGAAGTCGATAATTGAGTATCAGCTGTAGCTGTTTAGAAAAAACAAGCTGGCGAGACGCATGTAGTCTCAATTGGGATGCTCTCCTCTATGTCAGTCTTCTGTCTTGAATAATGGAAGCACGTACTCGTTTACTACTATACACATCAAAGGCCGTTTATGTTCGTCCTTTAGATTCTCACTCGATGCTCTAACTGATGAATGTCATGCGGTTGAAGATAAGGCTACTATAAATTAATATTAATAGCTAGCTGCTAAAAAACAATGCTGTCGTTATTCATTGATATGTTCTATCCTTGAAAAATGATTTCGTGCAGTAGTACAAAAACAAATAACTTAATCATCTGCCATAGATTCATAAAAGAAAAACAAGTAAATATTTATACGACCACATGTTGATGTATGAAATAAACAAAAAAATAATATTTATCAACCAAAAGAAAAGAAAAGTATTCTTGAATAGAAAACAAAAAAAAAGAATAGAACGAAGAAGCATAATAAAATTCGAACGAAGACAAAAGATGCCACTAGATACAATCATATGTATAATGAAGAGTAAATCAACCGAGAGACACAGTTACATTAATGGCCAAATTTCCATTTTCACTAAATAATAACGCCGTTGCTCCATCAAATACAAGACAATCACTTATCAATATTGCTTGTTGTATACCTTCGTGAATAGATTTCGGTGTACTTTCCCATGTTAATCGTCGTTTATTACCATTCAATTCTAAGCGATAAACAAATTTTTCCGCTTGCTGTCGAGTACCAATTAATTGTACAATAGCAAAAAATTGTTGATCTTGTTTCTCTAATACAAGCATAAAATGATGTCCAAAACATGATTGCATCATAACCTAAACAAAAGAACATATTCTATAGAAACGATCAATCAACGCATAGATGAAAAAGAGACTAATGGATGCATGATGTTTTCTTTTATTGAGACTGTAAATGTACTCACTTTTTAGAATAATTCACTGAATTATTAATAAAAAAAAAACTTTCCTTGTCAAGTCTAGGAATAGTAGATAGCGATTAGATACAAGGATAATTATTCCTGACTTTGATAGCGTGCACACGTCTTGCTTGATATAGAAAGGATTGACCTACGTTTTCCTGTTATGTAACGCGACTATTGCATAATTCAAATTATATAAAAACTTCATTATTTTCTGCAAAAAGTTGAACTATACACATATAGGGCTTCGCTTTTAAAATGAAAAGAAAATTCGAAATTTTAGTTGGCATTGAAAATAACAAAAACGCTTTTTCGTTTTCACAATAAGAAACTAAACTAGATTCATCAAATTTCGGATCATTGATGAGAACACTTGGCTTCTATTTTCAGTTAAAAATCTTTTTATTTTACTTACCCAGTCAACTGCTCCAGGTAACGTAATATCCGTAGCTAGAAAAACAATATCTTCTCCTTGTAAAGTTGTTATTGATTTATGTGCAAGCCAAAGATGTTGCATAACATTTTCAAGACTACCTTGCCATTTACATGAGGCACCAGGACATGGACACATGTACTAAAACATACGATGAATTGAAATAGTACAAAAAGATTTAAAAAAAAAAATTTACCGGGCGAAAATCACAAGAATCTTCATGTTCTAATTTATGTTTATGAGTTAAACTCAATAGGCATCCATTTGTTTGATATTTACATGGAAATAAAATTGTATCGGCAACTTTTTCCATACCCAAATTTCGTATATTACCTAGCGGTCCACGACATGTCGGACATGATGAAAGTTTTTGTCGACATTGTGAACAAACAATGTGTCCTGATTGGCATTGAAGTATAGGTGGTAGTGCATAATCAAAACAGACGGGACATTCAAATAGATTTACTAAGTCTTGATGTTGATTTGAACTTGTCGATGTTGCTACACTCGATGAAGCAGCTGTTGCCGATGATAAACTACCAGCTGGCATTATATTCGTATTTGTTGTTATTATTTGTTGACAATTTGGTGTTGATAAATTTATTGAACAAGTTGTAGTTGTTGTTGTTGTGGTAGGTGGTTGTGGTAGGTTTGTTGGCACATTTGAATTTGTATTTGGAGCAATAGCTGCTCCAAGACGATCATGAACAGTAAATGTTGTAGAATTACCATTACTCTTCATTGTTTCTTACATAGATATAGATATATTACAAAATAAGGAAGACACGAAAAGAAAAAAGGAAATTTGACAAGAACAGTTAACGAAGAAACTTTCTTTTTCTTTTAAACAACTATCGATGATTAATATGATCAGATCCATGTCGACATTTTGCCATCATAATACATTGTAATGTTGAAGATACACCTTTGAACCTCATGTCAAACTTGCACGGCAACAATTAGTCTTAGCAGTCTACTTTTAAACGAATAATAAATTTGGCAAGAGTACTTTTTTTTACATACAAGGACAGAATAAATAAACAAATAATATTTCGACCAATAGAATTGTTTCTTGTTACACTGACATCTATCTCATTGATTGAGTATTGAATCTCTATTATTCTGTATATTCGTTTTGTTCTATCATATGGCGAATAAGACGTTCATCGTCACCGGTGCTTATGGTGGAATAGGAAAAGCAATATGTAAAATTTTAGCCGAAGATCACAACAATAAAATAATTCTAGCTGGACGCAATCAAATAGAATTAAATGCAGCTGTTGAACAAATTAAAACAATAACAAACAATAAATCAATCCAAGGTTACGTTGTTGACTTTTCATTAAAACAATCTATCGAAAATTTTGCTTTACAACTCAAAGATGAGCCTGTTCATGTATTAATTAATAATCATGCAACTGGACCGAAGAAACGTGAAGTAACTAAACATGGCATTGAAGTACAATTTGCAACTAACGTTCTCGGTTATGTATGGATGACCAATGCATTTGAAGATAATCTAAAAAAAGCTGCGCCTGGTGCACGTATTGTTAATGTTGCAAGTTACTGGGCTGGCGGTCTTGATATAAATGATCTTGAATTTAAAAGACGGCCTTACACAACTGATGATGCCTATCGACAAGCTAAACAAGCAAATCGAATGTTAACATTAGCATATGCAGAGAAATTTCTTCCCGATGGAATAACAGTTAATGCTTGTCATCCGGGAGATTCAAATACAAAATTAAGTAATTCAATGGGTTTTGGTGGTCATGAAACACCTGAGAAAAGTGCACAAACACCCGTTTATTTAGCAATATCAAAAGAAGTAGCTCATATAACTGGCAAATATTTTCGTGATTGTCGTGTTCAAGATGATCCTTTCATGAAAGATAGAGAACTAATTAAAAAACTATATGAAACTTGTCAAAATTATTAAATTAATTTTATCTCATTTCTTTTTTTAGATAAGGATATATCAATGTAAAATTATGTCTTCATCATCATCTATGACACCGTTTAATCGCGGTCATCACACGACCAAACGATTTAATAATGCTGCTCGATTGAAAATGGCTACTCATTATCCTGTTATGACAACTCCAATTACATCATGTTCTGATATAAACAACAATACTAATGCCAATAATACAGGTGCTGTTTTTGCACATTATGAACACGGTCATTCAGATTCACTTTTGGAAATTCTCAATGATCTTCGTTTAAGTCGACAATTATGCGATGTTACGATTGTTGTCGATGAACATGAATATCCTTGTCATAAAGTAAGAAAGAATTGTTGTAGGGAATTATTAAAAAAAAAAGACGACGAGTACAATGATCAACAAAATCATATTATTATTGAAAATAAACGTAGAAATATGTCTGTCTAGAGGAAATTAACCGAAGAAATTTTTTCATTCGGGTTTAAAGTTCATGGACAGCTGAAAAAAATGTTTTGTTTAATCCTTTTCATTATTCAAAACATTTCTGGTTTGATATGTGTCTGGCCTATAGTGTGATCTTGTGTTGTTCCCTCTAAATTTGGGTCGAATGATTGCGTCGCCAGTCTAGATCAACCTTTGTTTTCCTAGGGGTCATAGCAGATTGTTTGCAATAGACTACGAAGAAATCGTTGAAAGCAAAGTGATGAGTGCAGTTTTATAGAAATCATGAACAGTATTTTAACTTTGATTTCGTTATAAATTGAGACACTATCAGTATGATCGATGACGTGAATATAATCTTTTCTCTCTTTCTTGTTGTTTTACTTTTATGAAACATGTTATAAGAAGAGTCGTAATTTTTTTTTTTTTGAAATCTGAACTTGGCCATTTACGTCAAGTCAATCTATAAAGATAGATTAACTCGTATGTCAAGTGGAAGAGTCTCGATTTAAATCTTTATCTAACACATGAAAAAACAATTATGAACATCAATGAATTTTTTATGAGAAATAATGAATCGACTTTCAAGATGACATTGTGTATGTCTGTCTATATTCTCAGAAAGTAATCTTCTATGATATATTCTTTGATTTATACACATGCAATTGACTACTGACTATTGATATACAGAAGATAGATTATCTAGATATAATGCTCTTGTGTGAATATCTTACTTTCGACCTAAACTGTCGTGTGTAACTACTCGGTTTCCGAAGACGCCCACTTTCTTTTAATGGAAAGAATGTGATACGCTACAGTGCGTCATTTTGTTTTTCATAATTACCTGGAAAAAGTATTTTTCTAAAGAGGGCATCGAGGTAATGAACTTCTCAATTTTTTTTCTTTTTCCTTGAAAGAATTTTCCAGACGTCATACTTAAATAGTATAGAATGAAAGTTTATTCTGCAGATAAATGAACTACGTCCTCGTCTCTACAATTCGATGGCTTTATGTAGTTTGATTGTATTTAGCGCAAGATCAAAGTTAAGGATCGAGGGCACACTAAGACCATTGAAAATATAAATAGAACATGTGCTCCTATGATATACATAAATAGAATAAATAAATAAAATGTTCGCGCGAAAAATACATTCATTTAAATCTTTTATTTTAGAATGTTCTTGCTGCCGCTAGTCCGTATTTTCGCGCTATGTTCACAACATCTGAAATGTCCGAATCATCACAACCAGCAGTTACACTCAATGGAATTGATTCTGATGCAATGTCTGAACTTATTGAATACGCCTATACATGTAAGTATCAAATACGATTCTATTCTTATTTAACTAATATATTTTTTTTCTCTCTAGCGGAAATAACGATCTGTGAAAATAATGTTCAATCACTACTTTCTGCTGCTAATTTACTCATGATGCAACCCGTTCGTGATGCATGTAGCTCATTTTTTGAACGGTTTCTCGATGAAACAAATGCTATTGGTATAAATTGTTTCGCTGAATTGCATGGCACACAAGAACTAACAAAAAAAGCAAAACGATTTGTATTAAAAAAGTTCTCTCAAGTATGTTTATAGAAATGGAATTATTTTTCCTCTAAAAGGCTTTGTCTATTTCAAGGTCGCACAACAAGATGAATGGCTTCATGTTTCCGCTCAGAAAATTGTTGAATTTATCAGTAAGATAATTGATTAGATAGATGCTGTGATATTCGTTGTATTCATCAGTCTTGCAGCCATAATGTAGAAGGTTCGAGAGATGTCTTCGTGACTTTCTTTTTTTCGAACTGCTTTTAAATTTAAAAATAGAGACCAAGACGTTAAAAATAACAAAAATATTCTCAAGTTTTCTAAAGAACAATAAGATAAACATACTTCTCTAATCTTAGATAAGCTAAACACAATTCGATAAAGATTGCTCATAGAGTGGTTGTCAATTTTACTCTAAAATACTTACTCTATCCAAGACCACTATACAAACAGCATGTGGATTGAAGAATAGAGACAGAGATTGGGAAATAACGATATTCTAAACTTTTTTTCATAGGCACCGTAATTTGTAAGTTTTGAATTATCACAATAATAATAGTTTTGTTTTTTCCATAAGACTAACTATACGCATCTTCTTAATATAAATTACATCTCATCAATATATTAAGAAAATAATCTGTCCGAAAGATATTATTACCCTATGAAAGTCTTTGTAAAAATCTTGGTGAAGCGATCTCAGATAAGATTAAAAATTTAATTCAATACCTAAAAATAGCATGCCGCCTGTAAGCCACTAAATAGATGTCGTACAAATTCAAGTCAGTCTTCTGCTGACACGATAGTTGACCTTTGTACTTATTAAATTCATTTAATAATCTAATAGAAGAAGATGATCTCCGAGTGGCCAGCGAAGATGAAGTGTTTGAAGCTTGCTTACGTTGGTTGAACCATGCACCTGAACAACGCAAAACGGATTTTCATTCGGTATGTCGATATTATTTAAAGAAAAAAAATGAAATAACATCACGTCTAATCGCAAAAATCCTATCGTTTTCAGATACTTCAATATATTCGATTGGCTTTTATTAGTCCTGTATGAAATAAAAACAAAGAAATTGTACAAAGAATTTTTTTATTTGCGTTTCAGTATGTATTAATGGATAAAGTTGCTACCTGTAAAATAGTTCAAGAAGATGGAATATGCCGTGAATTACTTCACGAAGCTTTACAATTTCATTTACTTGTCGATAGACGTTCTGAAATGTCAACAACAAATTCTCGATTTAAGCCACGTACATGTTCAGGTTAATATTTTTATTTCATCGGACTACACTTGACAATTTTGTGCATGTGTTATATTTATTTTTAATAGAATTAACTGAAACATTAGTATTTTTGGGTGGAGAAGATGAACGAGTTGTTGTACGAGGCGTCGAAATTTATAATCCAGAAAGGTATGAAAATAATATAGGAACGCAATCAAAATATAGATACTCGTTAACTTTCGTATCTATTTATAAGCGCAGTAATAAAAGGATTTCATTTTTGTCCTGTTAGAGATGAATGGAAAAAACTTTGTTGTTTACCTTATGCTGTATCGAAACATGCTATTGTTTCGTCAGGTAATTTTTTCTATAACTCTTTTTATTTTATTAATTGTTTGAGATTTTTAATTAGGAGCTTCGACTCTTTATCTATGTGGTGGTGATTTTCCCAATGGTATGTTGTTTGATTTGACAAAATCTATACTCTGAAAAATCAAATGCACTTTCTAGGGAGACCAAGCTCTGAAGTTTGGAAATACGAACAAAAACTTGATACATGGATACAATTGTCAGATATGTTGACACCACGATCTGAGTTAGGCTTAGCTTTAATTGATGGATATATATATGCTTGTGGCGGAACTAATGGTGAAGTTCGTTTAAATACGATTGAAAGATATTCAATTGCTGATAATAAATGGACTTTAGTATGTAGTAAAATAATGAATTCTTATACATTTAGATATTGATTGAATGTTTAGGTTGCGTCCATGCAAATCGGTATGACTAGTCCAGCGTGTTGTTCATTAAATGGATATTTGTATATAACCGGTAGAAGAAGAAGAAGAAAAAGCAGAATTTCTATTATCATATGTTTCTTTTATTGGTTTATTTAGGTGGTGCTGTACTAGAAGAAGGCGATGCAGTTGATCTAGTCATGCGATTCGATCCAAGAAAAGTCGAATGGAGTGCTGATGTGGCGCCCATGCGAATTGCACGTTCCGGTTCGACAGCTGTTGTACTTCGACGTAAAATTTATGTTTGTGGTGGATTACAATCGAATACGGAAAATACGAATCTAGCTGAAGTTTACGATCCAACAACGAATCAATGGCAATTTATCGCACCGATGCGTGAACATCGTTATCGACCGGGAGCTGCTGTTGTCAATGAAAAAATCTATGTGTGCGGAGGACAAGATGAGCAGCCCGGAAAATATCATGAAAGTGTGGAATGTTATTCAATGGAAAATGATCAATGGACAATAATAACGGAATTGATTTGTGGACGAAGTTTTCTCGCATGTGCGATGCTTTTACTGAAATGGTCCGATATTCTCTGGGATCATGTTTGCGAAGGAGAAACGAATTCATTACCTGATATAAGCTAAGCATTGATTCATTCCCATGAAAAAAAAAAGATATGTGTAGTTTTCTTCTTTTTGGTTCTTTCGAATGACTTTTTTTCTTTTGTATGCGTGACTATTTGTACGTTTTATTTCTTGAATTTCGTGTGAAAAGATTAATAAAAAATTTAAATGATATACAACGAAATGCAATAAAAAAAAAACAAGCAGCAATCGAAACTACGATTGTACGAGTCGATTTTTTGAATTTCTTATTTTGGGCAATGTTTCTGTACGATCATTTGCTGTTACGCGAATATCTTGCATCCAACGTATAATATAATTATGTTTACTTTTATCGAAGTATTCAATTTCTCTCTGATCTTCATATTCATTTTCATCCGAAGTGATTTGTTCATTCGAAGTAGTTTCGATTTCATTCGCTAAAAGTGGAGCTGTATCTGAACGAAATTTTGATTTTGGATTATCATTTATAGCCATTTTTAATGCTAAACCGAGTCTTAATGTATTTGAAAAGCTTGTTTGAAATCTATTTGGAATAGGTTTTGGTTGTTCTTTACGATAATTTAATAAAGGATTGTTTAATATTGGATTAATCATTTTTTTCGAGATATTAGACTTCTGCTGATCGCTAACAATACTTGATGGTGTAGGATTAGATGACTTCGAGTTATCTGATATGGAATGAGTGTCTTTAATTATTGGAGTTGGTCGAAGAGACGAACGATATGTTCGTTGTTGATAAATCGGAACAAATGTTGTTGATGTACGTGAACTAATTGGAAATCGAATGAACGTGGAACTATTATGTGTACCCACAGGAGCCATACATCGTCGTAATCCAAGCAGGGGTGGACAGTTTGATAAAGCCGGCTCATTTAAATAAGCTACAGGTGATACGATCGGTGGGAAGTAGTCACCAACAGCCATTTTAAGGGGAAAAACTCAAATGAACGTCGATGAAAATACACTTCTAAACTTTTTTCTGTGTTACTGATATCCTAAAGGCAAGAAGGAAAAAATGAATGAAATAGAAAATGGCGAATGTATTCATCGTCTAATGTTTTTATATGAAAAAAAAAGAAAACGTTACGCCAACTGTGAGAATATTTTTTTCGTCGTCTTTGTGTTGACAATAACAACAAACACTTCTTCTATGTCTACCTCTTACTTTTCTGTTGTCATCAATTTTTATATTCTCTTCATAGTCATTTTCGTTTTTAGAGTCAATATTATCTCTCTAATGTATTTAAATAGAAAAAAAAACAAAGTACGAGAGACTCTATTTCTCTCTCTCCTATTAGCAAATTAGTGTTTTTGTTCGATTAATATTTACAAGCAATTTTAAATAATATAATGCTTTTAGATTATTGAATCGGTGTTCTGATCAAACAATCTCTAAAAGCTTTTTATTCTATTTAAAGAAACAGTAAAATCTTTTTTTAAATTTCAAACAAGTTTGAGTATAGAAATGTTTTCTGTTTCATCGTTAAGATTTGTATGGAGAGGTGGTGGACTTAAGCCAGCCTGTGAACGAGCCAAATATTTTCGAAGACGAAGAATTTCTTGTTGATTCTTTTGTACTTCTTTTACTAGTTCATTATCACGATGTCGAACAGCATAGTTACCTATGATTTTAATAGGAAAACAATTTTTTTCTTGTTTAATCTAATAAGAGAAAACAAACAAAGAAACCTGCGTCTGAATTGAGTGTTTGTATTAGAGCATCAATGCTGTGTACACCGCGTTCATCGAATGTTGTTTTTGCAACTTCATAGTCTTGTATTTTACTACGAACAATTTTTAATTCTTGACGTAAACTATTTAATTCTTGTAATAGAAGAGAATTTTCCTAATAATAAACGAAGAAAAAGAAAACGTGTGAGGAAACATTTTTTGCTCGTTTTGTTGTTGCTTCATACATTTAGGATTCTCATTTGATTTGCTTGTGTTGCATGTAAATCCCTATTCAACTTTTGTTTTAAATCTGATGTTGTTCGTTCGAGAAATAATCGTTGACGATCTTGTGCTAAGACTTCTTCAGACAGCGCAGCACTTACCTCAGTTGTATTATAGATACTTTTTGCCTAATTTTAAGTCATATCGTATATACGTATAGAAAATAGATAGTTGAATAAATAAATAAATAAATAAAACTAACATTATCATTTTGCACGTGCTTTTCGAATAGAGAAGCAACCGCATTTTGAACACGCTGTGGATCACTAACATCAGCAAAATGTAATGATATATCATTTTTTATACGTCGTATTACGTTATCATATTCTTTTCGCTATTGAGAAAATTTTGATTTGAAAAACTATCGTCAATGATCGATGGATGGTTCTCACCTTTTGACGTTCTCGGTCAACTTGCGCTTCTATGGCATGTAATCTTTGTTTTTGTTCACCATTAATAAAACGATTTCGACTTAATTCATTTTCTTTTTTCTCTCGTTCGCTAGCCATCTTAAGATGAACATATTATTAATCTCAGATTGGAAGAATACGGGCACAAATGGTTAGGAAACTAAAAGATAACACCAACAACAATAAATGAAACGTAAACTGTTCGTATGAAATTCAGTTTTCGTTCATTTGTGGAAAAACAAATGAATTTAACAATAGAAATTAATTGAATATTTCATATTGTAAACTCGTTCTATTTGCACAAATCGAATAGATAATTTACCTCAAGTAATTGATTTTTCATGCGTTCAATTTCTTGTTCACGCGGTTGAATTAAACGTGTTAATTCACTGATTTTATAATTAAGTACATATTGAAATTTTTCAAGTTCTTGATTTTTCAATTCGAGATCACAAATGCGCTCTTGCTATAATTCAAATTTCAAACATGAATCTTAACTAATAAACAAGAAAACAAATCCAAGAATAATCACTTTTTCATTTATTGTTTGTTTTCGTTCGCTTATTTCATTTTTTAATGAACCAATTTCTTCGTTCATGCCTTGAACACGAAGAACATTGTCATTAATACGCTTCTTCAATGTTTCAGCTGCAGTTTCTTGGTCAGTTTGTTTAACATGTAAAATGTGAGCCTAATTTTTAGAAAAGATATTCAAAAACAAAAAATTCCACGAGCTATTTTTCCATAGATAAACGAATTAAAGAGCAAAAGAAAAATATTTCTTAATTTCTATGGATACAAATAGAGATTACAGGTATTCAAATTCATATTAAAAAGGTTTCAGATTTATGTGCAGAAGCCATATTAATTCTGAATTCATAGAAATTCATTCACTTTATCAAATGTGATGGAGTATTCTATATTATTCTTTTTGCAACTATCATCAAATGACGTCTAATTCAATTTTACGTCATTGTCATTGAAAATGTTTTGTCTAGACTTCTTTCAAAACAATCCGACTACAACAGCTAGAAAAACATTAACTGTTCTCTTTTAATAGAATATTGTATCAATTCATTTTCTAGTATTGGCAGCTTCATGATGATATTTAATCACATCATCAACATTTTTACACCCAAAAAAAAAACATAATAGGTCACTTCATTCTTGTCATATAGTAAACGTCATGTTGTACTTGATCATTTTTCAATCAACAAAATAGAGCTATGCCGATTGTGTGTTCTCGACTTTTTCGAAGAATAATGCTCGTACAGCACAAAAATTAATTCGAAAGTAATGTTGTGATTTTTTCTACGTCACAAATAATAACGCGACTTATTCAAGCAGTCAATTTCCTTTTTTCGAAAAACATTCCTGATTTTGTTGACAGCATGATTGAAAGATTTAAAAATGTTTTGTCTCATTCCCTCCAGATAGAAGAAAATGTCGCCGTTCACCATATAGAACGACAAACATAGGCGTGTATGCACGTCATCATCTTCCTTTTGCCCGGAAACCATTGCAAAATAGGAGTAAAAATGAACTTGATGGAAAATAATAATACATAGTTTCCAACGGCGGCCGGAATTATTACTATGAGTAAGTAAACATAGCTTCTAGGAAAATTCTACTAGTATAGTATTGATTGAATAATGATTAAATTTAACTGACGCTGATAGATATATTAAAAAAAATGTCAAAAAAAATCCTTTACCTGATATTCAAATGTTTCTTTGAAATCTTTTTTCAGTTGATCATTAGTTAGCAACTATAAAAGAAAAACAAGAAATGAGAGAATAAATATGATTGAAATATTTTTTTACTTACAAGATTTCTTTTTTCTTCTTCGAATTCGAGTTGAACTTTTAAATGTTCATCGTCAATATCAACTTCAAGATTTTTCTTTTCAATTTCATTTTGTTCAAGGGATTGACGATTTTTTCTGCGTAGCTAATCAAATGAGACATATTTTTCAGTTGAGAAACTAAACTAAACGAAAAGAATAAAAAATTTAAACTTACAGCTATTAATTCATGTTCAGTTTCTCGAATTTTCCCAGTAAAATATTCAGTGATATCATGCATTTCATTTTCTCTTGCTTCAATTGTTGCTTTAAGACGAGCTTCATTGTCTTCCATCATTTTTTGTGATAAACGAATTAGTTCACCTTCTTTTTGTAATTCACGACTAAGATTTTCTCGATCGGCATCCTCTGAAAATCCAGCAAAGACACAAATTAAAAACTTTTCTATTCAATATGTTTTTCATCGTACCAATGTGTTGTCTTTCATTGGCAAATTTTTCTCGTAAATCAACTAATTTCAAGTCAAAATCTCTATTTGCCTTTTCTTTTTCAATTAATTGACGTTCAATATGAGTTTCATGATGTTTTCGTTCGTTTACAGACATATCTGTGCGACGTTGTAAATCAGCCAAATAGGTTGTTTCAATTTTTTTTAACTGATATTCTTGATTACGTTTAAGCTCTAGTTCTTCAACTTGAAGTGCTTCAATCACTTGTGACTAGAAAAAAAATATATTGATAATTTTCATCATGAGGCATGGAAAATAGGATCATATTTTTAAGGGATATGTTCCATGTAAATAATTAGTTAAGATAGACTGAAAAAAAAATGGAACTCTATGCTGCATAGAACGGTGCCTTCGGTTTCCGAGAATCCGAAACCGATAGCAACTCTCGGCGAAAGGACTATAGAACGCTTTATGAAATGCGTATTGTGTTTCAAATTGAATCAGAACGAATTAAAAAATATGTTCCACTCTTTAAGAATATGCGGCATGAAAGATTATAGAAGATTTCAGTAGCACGCGACCGAGACGTTACCATACAAATGTCTGAGTGGAATGGTCTTGACCGACTTTTGAAATACGTATCAATCTAGTGACATTTCCAAGTAGCAAAAAGAATTAATATAAATTTCAAATCGCCTCGACTTTATGTGATCGCACAAGAAATGTCTCGATCATTTTGGCAAATCTACATGTAGTTAGATACCGCTGAACTTTCAACTCGGACTCAACAGGATAACTAACTAGAGTCATTGATATAGACACATGCGAGAATTTCCTAACATCACTACATTCCAATTGGAATAATTGTTTCACCTGCACTGTATTTTATAGAAAGGTTGAAAAAAAAAGAAATCCGAGTATTATTAACACAAAAACTTACCAAACGAATAAATCTTTGTTTATTATGAAGTACTACGGGTGTCCAATCTTCAGGTTTTATTGCTGACTTTATTTGCGTTTCCCATAATATTAAAATACCATCTTCGCAGCAGCTAATAATCAATGCTTCATGAAATGCAACAGCGATCTAAAAATTAAATAATCAGAAAATAGAAAAAAACAAAGTTCCAATATGAAGACTACAACAAACCTTTGTAATTCTTGCTGAATGAGCTAAATAATGAAACATTGGAGTTGTTGCACCTGATAATGGAGTTTTCAAAACATAAATTGAGCCACGATGTGTACCGCATATTATTGCTCCATTACTTGGAAAAATTTCCAAACAATTTGCTTTATCATCTTGTGGTAACTTGGCTTCATTAATTATCTTAAAGAGACCATCATTAAAACTTATTTATCAAAGAATTAGAAAATATTTTTACTTGTCCATTGCAGAAAGTACGTATAAATCCATCGTCACAAGCTAAATATATATTTCTATCTTCTCGATCAGCAGCAAAACCTCCTTCGAGACGATACGATGGTTTCAATTCATAGATTTTCTTTTGATTTTCTAAATTCCATATAACAAAATAATTTGTCGATTGTGAATAAAGTGCAAGATCATTTTTTTTCCATAAAATCTTTTTAACCTAAATCATAAAGAAAACGAAGAAGAACATATTCAATATTGAAGTAAAATTCATTCATACAGTTTGTCCATGGTTCATTCTATGAATAACTTTGAGATAAACTGGCGAAATTATTTGAATTATATTTGCATCAATAACGGCAAATAACTGACCACCGTTACTAGAAAAAAGAAAACAAACTACAATAAATTTCGAAATCTTTTTCTATTCTACCTAAATTTAACTTCATGCGCTGCATGTATAGGATATTCTTTAACAGTCGCGAATCCATCAATTAATACATTGAGAAGAGAAACTTTTGAAGCAAATGCAACGACGAGTTGATGTCCACTTGGATGTATGGATATTCCATAAACAGGTTCGTTGTATAATCTCATCTGTTCAATGACGCTTGTTTCATAATTCCAAAGTCGAACCGTATGATCATCACCTGATGAAATAAACAATGGCTTCTGTACGGCTATATCTAAGCCACGTATTGATAATTGATGAAAAGAATTAAAAATTAATTCTAATTGAAATGGATCCTTTTAGACAATAGATAAAAATAAATTGTCGAACAAAACAAATTAGAAAATACGAATAAATTTACTTTTGATTCAGCCGTTTGATCTTTCGTCATATCTGATACAGAATAAATTTGTTGTTTACTACTTAAGACTAAGACATGTTCCTCTCGTGGACTAACGACAACTTTCCACATTAAATGATTGGCTTGCAATTGTTGTTTTTCGTTTAAATCTAGTGAGCCAGATGAAAAACTAACTGTTGAACGACCTGAACTCATATCATTCGCTGGTATAACATATTCACGAGTCTTAGCAAAATCCCAGCTATCAGCAATTTTCGTAAAAAGACACAATCGTCTTCCACCAACAAGACAAAAAAAACCTTTGTTAACAATGACAATCGATGTTACGTCTTCTCCGGTGGAACGCGATGTATCTACATGTTCCTGTTGATTAGAGGGCGCTCGCGTAGTAGAAGTTCTGACCAACGATGAATTTATTGATGTAGTACGTGGAATTCTAAAGTTAAAAGTCAATTCCAAACAATTTTTCTTATTAAAATAGTGATTTTATTTATGTTGAAGGGAAGATGAACGACTGACTGGTCTTTTCTTTTCCGTCTCATTTATAATGAAGACTATACAGTTGTGCATTTTCCTCTAATGGCCTAGTAACAGCATGTTTTCTATGATTGTGATGCGGCACTTTTTAGTGGAAACAGGTGGTGTGCGGCAGCAAGATGCTTTTGGTTATCATAAATATCATTCTCATTTGAATATTTAATTGTTGAAAAAAAGAAAAGGGAAATTTTCTTCTTCTGTTTCTTACGTTGTTAGTGGTTGTTTTTCTCGTGCTTCAATAACATCGATTTCTGTTTGAACATCACCATTGAACAAAATACAGATATATCCATTACTTGTGCCAGCTATAAAACGACTGGAATCATACCATGCTAAAGAGAGAGAGAGAGAGAGAGAGAAACTAAATAAATGAGGAAAATTTCAAAGTTATTTCTACCGTGTGAGATAAAATCATATTGATCAAGTTTTGCTGATGATGATTGAATTCTCAAATTTCCATCGAGATGTCGAATAAGACGACAATATCGTTTTCCTACTATTGACAATAGATTATTATCGTGCGAATGAAATAAGACTTGTGATAATATTGTTACGCCTTCAGCTTGACCTAATTTAAGTGTTGCTACAATGCGTGATTTTTGCCAAAGCCATAACGATAGAGTATATTCACGATTTCCACATTCAAGTACAACTAGATGTTTAGCATCGTGTGAGAACGCCATCGATGTTATTGTTATTGCTGTATCACGTAATTCAAACATCCGCTTTCTCTTTCCGATATTTGAATGTAAATCATAGAAAGATATCGTTGTATTTTGTTTATCTGCATTCATGCCACTAGCAACGACTGCAACAATAGCAGCATTAGTATGTACAAGAATCCAGTCGATATGGTCTAATTCGTTGCATCGAAAAATACGTTGAATTTTTGTTTCAACATTTGCAAGAACAAATTGATTTCCTGCCGGATAGATAACTGTATGTTCATCACAAAAGAATAGACTTGAATCAAGTTGTGATCGAACGCCGAATATATTTTGAATTTGAATTTGGACAGGTGAAGCAGTATTCAACGTTGTCATTTTTTCGTTTAATATACTAATAGCGTAAGAGGCGAAGTGTGTGTTTGTTTTATTGATAGACTTAAATGTCCATTTTGCTTGTCGTTTACCATGACATAAAACTCATTGTTTGATTTTCACAATGAAATTTGCAAAGATGTCGTGAGTAGGCGTTTTGGCATTGTTCTCTCAACAGTTTACTTTTAAATAATCAGAAAGAATTATTATTATTTACAATAAAAAGATTTCTAGCCGTAAATAGTCTTGACATATGAATGTATTTATCCTAGATGATATTTCTTTTTAATCTTTCAGCATTTTGTTTCTTTTGCAAATAGTGACATTTCTTTTGATTTTCCATTATTTGTATTATCACGAGACACTGATCGATATGTGGACTCAATCCACATTGTATAAAGAGATTAACTTACATCTACAAGACCATCTTAATTTTTTTAACTTGTATGATAGACATCTTTGTATGTGTGTGTCTGTCTGTCGATGATTACAATCCTTGGTTTATTAAATATACAAAAACCGTATAGACACAACAGTTATATATTTTTTTTTTCTTTGGCTCGTATTGATAACTATTTATGAATTCAGATCCGATTTCAGAAGTCAAATATTTGTAA
Organism: Rotaria magnacalcarata; assembly: GCA_900239745.1. Taxonomy (NCBI): domain Eukaryota; kingdom Metazoa; phylum Rotifera; class Eurotatoria; order Philodinida; family Philodinidae; genus Rotaria; species Rotaria magnacalcarata. The sequence goes on along the minus strand of OENM01000343.1, from coordinate 72,723 downwards.
TAATCCCCGCGGGTGATATGTTGGAAAAAAAAGAGTACTGTTTTTACTTTCTATATATGTGTGATGTCCCGTTCTTACTTCTTCCTTTTTCTCACTCATTGAGCATATGTTAAGTACGGTGAAAAGGTCACTTTCTTCTTCTTGTTCTACTCAAAACAATTTCGATTTCAGCCATCTTCCAAGTTTATTTTAGCGTACAGAACTTATATCGTCATCATCCCAAGAGAAAGAGAAAGAGAAAAGAAATGGGCGGATACAAAAGAGAAAGAATAATACAATAGACGAAAGAACGAACATTCTCGCTTCGTCGCGCTCTCCGGTCACATCTCAACACGTCGTTTGTCCATACCTGTTTAGTGAAAATGAATAAAAACTGAAGAAAACAACGGAAAAAAGAAGAAGAGAAAGCCCCCAATCAATCATACAAAAAGGAACTCTATTAGGAAATGCGTCCGACAACAAGATAATTGTTCAACGGTAGTAAACGCATGATAACACACATTGATCAAGTCGCATACATATTTCTCAATCATTGATCGTAAGCTTCTGGCTTTTGACGTCAAGGTGAGATTGCTGCTTACTTTCTTTTTTTTTGATCTCTCGAGAGTGCCTTTTTTTGTTGCTAAAGAGTTCGGTCCACGCGCATATTTACTCAACCACTCATTATCTTTCCTTTCTTTTACTCAGTCTTTCATATTTCATCAGATACGATTTATTGAATAAGAAAAATGTAACTAGACCCGACATGTAAGCGTTAATTTTTTTGACTTTCCTGTTGAATTTTATTTGTAATTCATAATTATAGTTAACATTTCCATCAATCGTCTAGACTGGAGGCATAGAGTCAAATGAATATATATATATATAAATGTATCATATCATTAATATGCTTCAGATGCACGAACATATTAACCGTTAGAAGGTTTCATTACTCGAGGCCATATTTGTTGAACGTGTCAATGTTTATTCAAACTAAAAATGTTCGACAACAATGACATGTAACAGTAAATCGTCGAAATGACTCATATTAGCATTTGCTCGGTGAAAGGCCATGACTAGCATAAAGCCGAAAAGAAAAAGAAGTTCGTGGTCTTTAAGAAATACCGTGAAAATTACGTCTATCTATTTAGCGGTTATGCTAATCAATTTGTTGGATAATAATGCTCACTCTAATGATCGCTTCTTCTTTTTTACGGATTTTCCCAGCAAGTATCGAGTCTATAAGAGAGAAAGAGATAGATAATGACATTTGTTATCGTTTTTGTGTATATTCCATATGTTTGTATCCAAAAAAAGAGAGAAGAAGAACGTATAACTATATAGACAATCAGATAAATTACTTGTACGCATATAGTATAATGATCCGACAGTGCATACAACGAGATGGTAAGAAATAATATCTTTTTTTCTTTTTCCTTTTATTGGTAAAGTTTTATTCAAGTGTTCATTGAGAACCGTTCAATAAAGAAATCGTGATAGATATGTAAACAAAAAATTTGATTTCTGTTTTTATGCAATGTTAGCGCATTCCATTGATATATGTAGCAAGGATAGGAGAAGAGAATCTATTTGAAATTTTTTCATGTCATAGTACATCACTAAGTAAATCTATGATATTAATTCATAATGTATAGTTAGTATTCTGTTTTTATTGTAAGTGATTTTCAAATAATAAATCATAACTAATTGAAAGCAATGTTTGCTGTAGCATCCGTCGATTTTTGACGTCAATTGTTTCGGTTACGAGTTATATTTCATTCATTTTCTCATGAGAAGACATGACTGCTGTTGCTGCTTCTCTTGTATGTATAATACGTTCTGCAAGAAGAAAATTACAGTAGTGAACACAAGGCTGTATATATTCACATATGCATGATGTAATTGAATATCGATCAAGCGCTTGTGTGTGTGTGTGTTTGCGAACAAGGGAAAAGAAAAGAAACCATTGCTGTCGAATGTATATGCTAGAGGGATTACTAAACGGCAAGCGCGAAGAACACTCGATATCATCGACAAACATAAAAAGCAATTATCTTTTGTCTTCATTCATTTCTATACGTTTGACAGTTTGAATCATTTATCTACGACAACCATGAAACTTATATGGTCATAGACAAATAGACGAGTCGTGTCCTTTTACAGTCGATTTTATTTCCTGTCCTTCCTGTTAGCATCTATCTATAAATACTAATATATACGTATCTTCGTTAGTAAAAACGAATCAGGATGTTCAAATTGTTGATTGAATCAAGCACATACAGTTATTTCCGTTAACGCCAAGAGACATGTAGCTTTTTCTTTTTCCTCTCTCCTTGACATTGAATAGATTTGCTTTTTTTTCTATACTCATCAATTTTTGTTTCACCCTTTCATAGTGAATGTATATATATATATATACACCACTCGTATAAAGCCACTTCCTGTCAGTTTTGTACCATATCAAATAGAAATTGGTCGATAATCATATCTTAGCAGTTGTCGTGTTACGCAAACCACTGCCAATTATATTCAAGTGCATCAGACGGCAATTAGGTTAGCCCGATAAAAGACTGAATGACATGTAGAGAGGAGAAAAAATGTTATGCTCTCTCTCTCTCTCTTTCTATTGAACACCTTAAACACTACGTCATCTTTGCCTTTTGATGCATCATATTCTTGCTTTCTTTCTTTCATCAATAAAAATTCTATGCACAGGGATTCTTTCAATCATATATTAGGGAATGACCTAGAAATAATAAAAAAAAAAAGAAATAGAGAGAATGAGCAAATGAATATATTTCACCTCTCGATTTAACCGGCAAGACGAGCAGGCCATGTCGATATGTATATGAACGGACTTATAACGAAGAAAAAGAAAAGAAAACGTCGAATACGCCTGTTAGTCTGTGTCTGATACGTTCTACTCTTCATTCATCTATGCGTATATGTATGTATGTGCGTGTGTGTGATATTGGTAAAATAAGAGTTGTATATTAGACGAGAAAAAGAATAAAAGATTGAGCGGCATTCGTCTGTCTACATCTCGGTAGCAGTTTACTAGCAATCATCAGGCGAGGTAGATCATTATATCAGAAGAAATTTGGAGATTACATCATGACAGCGATTGTAAACAAGAATATTAAATTCTAATTGTTAGCATTATCCATAGCAGACATTGGAGATGAGAAGAAGAGCGATAGGGGAAAAATTAAGCTTCTCTAATGAAGAAAAAAGCATGTCGCGTAGATTTGATTAGAGCGAAGATGAGAACAGAAATATGCATACAAATAATTGCAGCATCACATTGGCGCAGCTGTCTATCTAGCTTATGAAAAGACAAGAAAAGAAAACTACACATACGCGAATCAAATAATGCGAATAGAAGCTTACATTGAAGATTTTATATATTATAAGGTATTCATATGCATATGCTTTTGATCTACTTTGTTTATTTTTGTATCCATCTTTTCTCTTCATGTGTATTCATAGTAGAAGTGCAATAGTGTGTATCAGCCTAGATCCCTTTGTTATAACTTAGCCGGCTTCTATTCTAAAAGGTTCGAATTTCAGTTTGATTGCTTTGATTCAAAGCCATGATGTTGATCCAACATTCATCCATTATTGTTCTTACTTATCCGTCAATATATTGAGCCTATTCTCACAAATACCCCTCTTCTCTACTTTTATTTATGCATACCACCTTGCAATCAAGGCTTCACTTTTTCTTCTTCTTTCTCAACCATCTCCAGGTGTACTGATTGGAAAAAAGCGATTCGAACATGATCCCCTATTAAATATTATCCAGTAACTATATTTAAACATTTATTTTAGACGAGCATATAGTAAACATGTCGACAACAACGTCAACCAATCAAAATAATACTACGTCTTCTTCGGATGCAAACGAATTAACAGTTGAAATACCCGTTTGGGTACACGGCAAACGTAAATGGGTAACTGGCATAACAAAAAAGACGACATTCGACGACCTTATTTATGCCTTATTAGCGCAAGCTGATTTAATTAAAACGTCTGGAATCCCAAATTCATCAACAAACAATATAACAGGCTATGCTATAGCTGAATGTACTCAATTGACAATATCATCTCCATCAAATTCTAATGAATGTGAACCACCGTCACTGATTACCCAACGTATTATGAAAGGTCGTGCTAAAGTGATAAAAGCGAATAAAAATTGGCAATTTGATAAATTGCCGCTCACCATTCTACATCTTATATCAACATCATCAATAGTCGATAATAATTCTTCCGCATCAAAATTTCGTTCAAAAATTTTTCGTCGCTTTCTATCAGCTAAATCTCAACCGATATCATCACCTGTGCCACCATTACTTTCAACTTCTCAATCGGAATCCTCAATAATATCTATTGGAAATAATAGTCAAGGACAATCTCAATTGTCCTATCAACAGCGATCTCTAGCTGATATTCATGAAAATCTAAATGTTATCGAACGACAAAAACGTCTGCTCGATTATCTTGACGAGAAAATTCATCAAACGGAAAATTCCTTATCACCAAATCTCAATAATACATTAACAAAATCTCTATCGAGAAATTCCTTTAATCAAGATTCATCATCAATTATATCTAATAATGAAATAACAATGGAGGATGTAACACGTCTATTTTCTCATCAAATTGATCAACAAGATCAACTCATATTTGCTGCACAGTTATGTAATTCAATATTAAACATGCAAGAACGTATCGATGAAAAGACAAATATATTGTATGCTGTCGAACAGGCTATATCCAATGAATTAAATTTTGTTTTACATCAACAACATTATGACGCATTACCTTGTACATTATCATCGAATATTAACGAGTCTAATTCTTCAATATCAAATAATGATTTAATAACATTAAAAAATTCCATTTATCGTAGTCGAGAGTTATCGAGAATACAATCGAAAGAAATGCATGATTTTGATTTGTCATTACGTGAAGTCGATCTATTACTCGCATCAAAATATGATGAACTGAAATATCTTGAATATGAGACGTCATCGAATTTAATGACCATACAACGGTCTCTAACACCAAATTATACAGTACAACAAAATTTTCGTGCGAACAATATTGACGAACAGACAACCTATGAAACAATCGACATTACACCACCTGGAACCAATGTTGTATTTACTTCCATAAAAGAAGCAGATGAAGATTCAGGAATAAATTCTTTAACAAGTGACGATAATAATCAAACAATGTCTCTTATTCATCAAAAACTTCATACACAAAATAGTCAACTCGAAACACTTGTCTAAAAAGATGTTTTCTTTCTCATGTATTTTTAGCGAATCTTTTGTTTTTCTTTGTTTGCTTGACAATATGTACACATCGAGTTGTTACATTCTCTCTCTCTGTTCTTCTTCTTTCTTCTTTCGTACTTAATAATTGGATCTGACAAAGCATAAGAAACGCTATGCGCCAGAAATATTTCGAATTAAAATTTTGTTATATATATATATATTTACACATATGATTAAATTCGTTTAAATATGATTCATGAAAAAAATGATGGTTAGTGAAGTTTTAATAAAAGATTTTTCTAACAAAATCGAAGCGTTTGTTGTGTAACTTGATAAAGATAGACAGACGGATTAAGTTAAAGCTCATACTATTCAAATCATTGTTGAACGAAGATATACGAATTCTAAGCAATCTACAGCGATTAGTCTTCAGATTGACAGAAGAAAAAGAACATTCTTCTAAACAATATAAGGAAATAATGCAAACAAATATGAATGATCTATTTATCAATACGAAAAATTACATAGGAGTATAACGTATGCAATCTTGTATTGTTTGCTTTGACTTTCATTAATAGTTTTCATCAAATATGAATATCCCTATTCGCTGTCTGTACGAGATTGAATCTTGTAGGACGAGAAATCGAAACCATGATTCTATGAAATTGGCGAATAATGATCCCTATCGTAATGTAAGGGTACTTACAGGCGTTTGTAATGTATTTAAAAATAGAGCCTATTAGATTCGATCGACTCTACTCCTACGTTAACATTTTTAGGCCGAGGTTTTGAAACAAATCATGTTGACTTTTAATTATACAAGACCTTCTACCATTAAAATCAAGGCAACCATGGATGTCCTTAATATTTGAAATTTATGCTTGGCCTTTTTTCTTCTTATCGAAGATCATGTATAATCGATGTTCGCGCTCCTATTGAAAGTTTGATATGTGAATGTGTTCCGTATACTTTAAGTACCTTGAAATTTGCACATCGCGACTCACATTTTAAAATATATGTTCGCTAGGCGATGAATGCATTGATTTGATACGAACATGTGTAACCTTATTAACTTGTGACATCAAGCCCCCCTACAGAATAGAAGCCCATGGGTGGTATCTCTGTTCCGCAAGCTATAATTTTGTAACAACGCATGCCCTGATGTCAGTTATTTGATAGAGAAATGTTCACCCTTTCATTTTTCATGAAGTAAACCTTGGTTTTCAACGGAGAAATCTAACCCAGGGGGTCGACTTCTATGCTGTGTAGAGGTTTAAGAGACTTTCATTATAAGATAAAAGAAAAACATAATCAATCATTCATAGGCGAAGGCCTATACATGAATGAATGGAATTTAGTATAAGTGAAAGTTTAATTTTTAGATAGACGACAGAATGATATATGTCTTTTGTTTAATACATTAAATAGGAAAGTTGTAAATATTTAAATTCATTACATTAAAAATTTTCCTTTTTTCTTTTCTTCATCTTGTGCTTCAACACAAATTCATAGACACTCAAACCATGTTTATTTAGAAAATGATATAAAAAAAAATGTCTTTTGTACTATTTAGAAGTGATACTTCACTCGAGAAGAAAACCTTTCTACTTTGTCACGTAAGGACACGATGTGTGAAAAAGAAAGTTTATTGAATCCTTGTCTTAGTGATATTATTTTAAATGTGACAGAAGTCACGAAACAGTTTCATGACTTTCGAGAAAGAAAAATTACGCAAACATTTTTTAATGAATTCTTATATGATTAGAATTTTTATCAAGAAGGTCAACAGCGACGATTGGCCATGCTGGTGGAGATCAATATTTTGATTCTATATTCAATTGTATCAAGCCTAAATCAATTTTTCGTTGGTCTAAAAGTAAACAACACGATGATACAGATCGTTATTCATCGGATTCTCTCAACGTTAATATCGGTGATTTAGCCGATGCTGAAGAATTGAAGAAAATATCTAATAGCGTTCGTATTTGTGACGAACAAAATTCTGAGAATATTATTGAAGATTTTCATATTCTTAACGGATTTCGTCAGCATTCAAAAGAAATCCTCGCTATTGTTAATCAACAGAGTAACTTATTTAATTATGGCGAAAAAGAGAGTGGTCGAAAATTACTATCCATTGCGGCTGAAGCCGACTGGTACGAAGGCGTTGTTTTTCTACTGAATCGTGGTGTAAATATCAATGAGACGGATCATGAGAATCGTACTGCCTTAATCGATTGTCTCACATCAACAAATACAAACATTGTGAAAGTTCTAGTTAAAAAACCTGAATGTAATCTTGATATACAAACTCTAACGGGTCATACAGCTACTCATTATGCTGTTATGATGAATGTATGTGATTGATTTTTCTTTCGTTTCTGATTTCATATTTTCTCTCCGTAGAAAATTCGATTCTTTGAGATTCTAATCAAATCCGGTGCTCGTCTTGATCTTCAAAATGATAAAGGCGAAAATGTTCTACATCTAATTATTGCATATAAACGTAAACAATGTTGGAAAATGATGAAACATTTGTATGGCTCGCGATATCTCCGGCATCTAATTCATAGTGAAACACTTCTACATAAAACTTGTTTAACATTAGCATTTGAACATGAACCTAGTATCTACTTTTTCAAAGAACTTTTATCATATATTGATATAGAATTAATTGACATTGAATTATTTCACTCGTGGTCGAAAGCATATAAATGTATTCGAAATTTATTTATAGATAAAAAAAAATTATGATGCTGCTAAAGTATGTTGTCGGAAGAAGACACCATTTTGAAGGCGTTGTAAAATATCATTAGCACTCATTGATGGTATTTGACTTCCGTCTTTTGCTTCGAAGGTCCATTGAACAACATGAGCTAATTCATTTGTTTGAATATGAGGATTAATAGCGCGTAGTGTTGACTCCAGATCTTTAGCAGAAACCGAACTAAGACGAACAAAGAAAAATTTTGATTTTCTTTGTATGAATGACTTGTTTACCTTGAGTTTTCGATTTTTTCTGATACATCATGAGCGTAGTTTTGTTTATCTTCATTTAAGTGTCGTTTTAAGACTCGAATAAATTCTCCATAATTATCTTCATCATCCTAAATAGATTCCGGATAAAATATAAGAACAAATAACGAATTGATATAGATGTACTGAGACAACTGATAGCTAGGTCAATTTGGAATTCACTTACGACAGAAAATAGCTTAGCTACAGAGAGTTGCTCTGTATTTGGTTGTTCTTTTTCAGCAGCAGCTACCAATTCAGAAATATCACTTGGTGTTTTATTCGGTAAATATTTTGTCAACATATTATGAAATGCATCAGCTGTAACAGTACCATTTGGATGTGTTTCACTTTCTTTAATAATACGATCAGCGAGTTGTTCAATAAGATTTTTTGTATAATGATAAATATCTTCGTCGGCCTGAATAAAATAATATTTGCCTTGATTATAGAAAAAAAAACATCTTTTTTTTATATGAAACTACTTCTCCAGATAAAATATGATAAAACAATTGACAATTCTCATTGTGTTTAAATCGTTTACATGAATAATCTAAATTGTAGCCCATTTCAACAGCTGTATTATGATTTCCATATCGATTACGAAAGAATTCGTAGATAAATTCAGATAAACTTTTTGTTCGACCATCCTGAATTCAAAACGAAAAACGTAGAATTAACAAAAGAAAAAACTAATCAACTCTACTTGTTTGTCTGATATACGACGTTCGGTCCAAATCTCTTGAATAAGAACAGCGACATCACGTCGTGTTAATCGACGATTTTTAACAGAACGAGATGAACGTAAATGAAATGGAACTTGTTCACCTTCGCCTCGCGGTGATAGTTGTTCAGGTATCGTAGTAGTTTGTGATAGATTTCCACTACCATCATCATCGTTTCCCCCAGTAAATTCATTGAGCAAAAGAACAAGTTTTTCTTGACTTGTTTTATTAACTGAAACATTCATCCAACGTTCAGCACCACCATCAATAACTTCACCGGCTAAATCCCATGAAGGTCTAGACAAATAAATGAATAGAAACGAAACGAAACGAATCAAAACCATCGGAATTCTACCGTGGAGTCATTTCATCGTGAATATTTTCATTTTTCATGTTTAATTCATCTTTTTCACGTTGTAAACGTTGAACATCTTCTTTGAAATTTCTATATTTTGAATGAACAATTAATTAATTAATTAATTGAATACAATTCATGATTAAATAATTTACTCATTTTGCGTTCGAAGTTGTTCAATTTCTTGACTTTGATTATCGTTAACAATTTGTAATTCTTTTATTCTTTGAAGGCATTCACCAGACTTAGCTTCTAATGCAACAAAATCTCGCCGTGGAACAACATCATTATAATTAGCTTCCATATGCGTTATTTTTGCCAGTGCCCCATTGAGATCTTTACGTGCTTGCCTATGTTATAGGGGAAAAAAAGAAATTGAGTCCTATATTTTCTATTGACAAAATTAGACAATTGAATGATAATATTGAATACTGCAGTGAAATTTTGAATTGATTCCGTTCGACTATAGAAGCTCTTAAGAACGACATTTTTATTTCATCAAAAGGTTTTCTCTCTTCAGTCGTTTGCATAATGCATTAGTTACTACTTTTCATAGACAGGAATAGAAAAAAAAAGAAATGAAATGCTCATAAGGACTCTTCCTTCTAACAAGAGTCCTCGTGATTCAAACTAATGCACTGAGAAAATTCATCTCAGTGGAAGAATAGATTAGATAATAAATGTATTAAAATGATTCGACTAACTTCAATGCGATTCTCATCATAATCGGATCTTCTTTTTTCATTCCTTGTTCATCAATGCCTTCTTTATCTTCGATCCGTTTTTCTTGTTGATTGCGTAGATCATTGGCATCATTAATTAATAATTTTCTTGCATCAAGTTCTCGTCTATAGAGTTGATATTGACTTGCTACTTCTTCTTGAAGCTAAAAACTCATAGGAAATAGTTTGTTTGTTGTTTTTTGACAAAAAAAGAAATCATTTTATTGAATTTACGCGTTGAATATTTGTTTCGAGATTTTGATTTTGATTTGTTAATTGACGAATAGTTTGTTGTAAACGACGTTTTTCTTCTTTTAATAATGATATTTCTTCTCGTTCTTCTTTACGATATTGCATTAATTTTTTGTCACATTGTTCACTAAGTAGAACTAATTGTTGCTGAAAAAAAACAAAAATCTAAATTTTCACAAAAACAAAAACTAGTGATTCTTCTAACTTACACGAAGAGGCTCAAGATCTATTACTTTATCATTAAGATGTGTTAACATAATTTCATATTCATTTTTAATCGCTGCTAAAAGAGGTTTATATGTTTTAAAATCGTCGATGATCGTTGAAAATACTTCCCGGAAGACCTTTAGAAAATCGAACATGAATAATAAGTGATAATAAAATAGACGCTTCACTTGTAAACGTGATTCATTTGCTACGGCATCTTCTACGCCCAATGCTTTCAATTCTCTATAAAGATAATCTTCAATAATAGCTAAGAATCTCGGTTTAGGTGTTGTATCCAATTTGCCGCGTAAACTTGCTCCCGTCTGTACTAAACGACCTTGATTAGTCAATGCTAAGTTTCTAAAAGCACTGCTGCCACCACTAGCATTTGCTGGCCATGAATCGATTTCACCACTTTGCTGATCGGATATGGTCTAAAACTCAATCGATATAAATAAACAAATCTAAATGAAATTGCATTTACTCGAAGAATATTCGATGGTGGCAATGCATAACGGTTGTTATTAACTGTATAAACTGGTGTTTCGTCCGATCTGAATATATATGTTACAAAAATGAAATAAAAAGCGATCCTAAATATTTACTTGGAAACTAAGTCACCTGAACGGATCGGTGGTAATCGATGTGGATCATACTCTGTTTTAGCCAGTGAGTACTCCGTGGGGACATAAGGAGTAACTTCCATTTGTTAAAATTGTTTTATAGTATGTCTGTTTTTACAATCAATATAGCCATTACAGGTATAGTTGTCGAGGTGTACACCTCCTCTCATTGTTTTGGCAACATAATAGCGTGGAATCGAAAAAAAAATGCTTGCGATTTTTAAACCAATAGTTTGATTTTATTGATTCTTCGTCATTCTTTTGCGAACGAGAAGAAATAAGAAATTCTCGCCAGAGTTTGTCTTTCATCATTTATTTATAACATTTCTATTAGACAATGGAAATTTAATATGAATAAAAACAATATTTAATATTTGATCGATTAGAGTATGCTGATAGTGAATCGGATGAAATATTTCCAGGATCTATTGATTTGATTTCTTGTTCATATGAATATTCAAAGTTTACACAATATCAATTCAATATATTCATAGATCGTGTTCATTATTCAAATCGTAAAATTTCCAAGATAAAAGAAAAACTTGAAAATTTCTACAATAATCATAAAGTATAAATTTTCATCTTCGCAATGATTTTCAAGTTAGATCGTTTAATTTTTCCAACTTAGACTGAGGCGTTATTTCAATATTAAATCTTTTTAAAAAATAATTAGTAATAAATTTAATGTGTTCTATGGATAACTTGAATATTTATTAGAGTGTCAGAATTCTCAATTCCGAGAGTTCTGTTCTCGAGGAACGAGAACGTATCTTATACTACAGCTTCTAGCATTTTTGCGCACAATAAAGATGTGTTCAAATACTTTTGCTTATGCTTTTATTTGAGACTTTTACTTGGGAAAATAGTACATTTAGAATATTTGATTATTTAAAAATGAGGTTTTTCTCTTCGATCATCTAATCTATCTTTGACAACATTTGAAAGAAGAATGCAAGAATTATGTCACATTCGCTTTTCAACGCTGACATGTATTATCTATAGAAATTTACTTTGATTATTAGTATTCATTTGTGTTTTCCAGCTAGGTTAATTACCCAGTACCACATGCTGGAAACAATTATATCTTCACGCTTCAAAACATGATTATTTTTGAAAATTGCAACGTATAATAAAAAGCTGTTAGCGTAATTCCTATGGGATTAAAGTGTGAAACACGATGAAACTCCTTTTCTGGAATTCGTCTATCACGGTCACGGATGGTCTGTGGACCTTCTCCGTTACGGTCTGTATTATGATGTATGGAGTCTCTAGAAACCATCACAGACCGTTACAGAGAAATAATTAATCAATTAACTAATTAATTTCTTTGTAACGGTCTGTGGGGAGGGGGGTCCAAATTTCTACCCTATATACTTCAACACTCCTTTCAGATCGTGTGTCACAAAATTACAGATGTTACTGAGCCGCATGACAACTTACACGAGTTCTTTAAATATATTTTCCATTCTACTTTCATCAACAACAAGACTTCATGTCAAACTTGAAGCACACAATTTACTGAACTGTTTTTTAAATTCCAAATGATCCGTTTGTTATTTCTTGCTGGTTTTAATAAATAACGAAACAATATAGTACAGAAGTCATGATGAAGAAATCAAAGTAGAAAGTTGGTCTCTGCTGTTTATTTACTTTATTCTTTCAATTTTTATTGTCATATTACTTTCATCTATATGAAAATTCAATGATCAACGGGAGTTACATTTGCCTTTGATGTCCGATATTAAGTGTGAATGGGCTTCAACAAGTGAGAAGAAAAAAATAGTTTTTCAATAAAATTTTCATTATAAAAAACAAGTGTTAAACGTCAGATATAATACATGTTACTAAATACGGTCGATAGTAAAAAAAGAAGAAGACGGTTGAGACAAAAAAAAAACGACAGCTTATGCCTTTTTAATGTATTCTACGCATATAAATACGAGGTTAAAGTATAAAAAGAAAACATTATAACTGTCCACGGGTACGTACAGATAACAAAGCAAAAGAAACATTAATTTAACTGATATGTAACGATTGTTGATTTATTTTCGCTTTTTCAACTCTTCAAATCGACGAGCTAAATCATCGAAACCAGGATCATTCGAACTGTTATCGGTTGCTGGAGGTGGTGGTGTAGGAGTAAAACGATCATGTGCACTAGGTACTTGAGGGAATGGATCGATAAATGGTGCTTTAGCACCACTATCAATATTAAAACCAATACGAGGCGCATTTGATGATGCCGATGGTGGTGGGATTGATGGGCCAAAATTAATATTTGGATATTGAGGTTGTCGCTAAAAAGTATGTAAATAATTATCAATTTCAATGAACAAAAAAGAAAAGAGATACGGTAACGAATAAGCAATCAAGAAGATACACAATGATTACAAGTGACAATTAAACATCAAGTATGTCTACCTGGAATGAATTTTCAGAATCATGCAATTGCTTCAAATTGACCTAACAGTTATAAAATTCAATTTTAGTTATGCTAATTTCTACAAGATTCACATATCCTATAAACTATTTCTATAAGAAATCAGTCGATAAATGAAGTACCAAACTATATCGAATAGCTTTCATATCCGATAAAAACAAAAACCAATACATACACCGTTTGTTCCTGGTAAATACAATGTTAAATGGTCCTGTAACAAATGGATTTCAATTTTGCAGGATACAATTGAAAGTTTATCTGCATAGCTAATCTTAAATTCACTAGTCGTATTAGGTTTCAATGAGAGTATTTCCCTATTTATGGAGAACATTGATTAGACACGGAAAAGAAGACGGTCATGCAAAGAGCAAGCAAAATATTCACGTAGAATTAAAGCGTCACACTTACTGTTGAGTAAGTTGGAGGTGGTTTTTCAAACTATTAAAATTCGAAAAAGTTTTATTCGTAAAGCAAAAATTTTGTTTTTTGTAATCTACGAAAATTTCTCTCCGGTGAAAATTATTACCTGCGGTGCAGTTGGTTGTGCTGCATGAATATTTGGTATATTCGAATGACTTCCTTCACTGGCATTTCCACCTGATGATGGTGGTGGTGGTGGTCGTTTTTCATCGTTAACAGGTTCACTTTGAAGATAGCGTTGTCCTATAGTCCAAAATTGATCCTGTGCCATGATAGTTTGATCAGGTTCGAATGGAACATTTTGACTTCGACATATTTCAAGTAAATATCTCTCTACCAATAATTTTGGTATAATATCACAACTTAAGCACCGTAGTAAATCAACATCAACTAAGCTAAGTTTATTCTGTTCACATGCTGATACATAACTAAATCCAAATTTTGACTAGAAACAAAACTCTAATTCATATTTTCAAACTTACTCGGTTCCAAAAAGTTTCTTAAACATTAATGTGATTTGACCAAGTTCAGGTATATCGTGTGCAAGAAATGGTGCAGCCCATAAAATATTTGCTAATGGTTGTTCAACAGCTGGATCAACGGCTCCATTTTTCCTAACAAAGAAAAATATATCATTAATGAGTCTCTTCGATAATCTTTATCAAAACATATAGCTAATCAAAAGTCAAATGAAATCATCATGTAGACCATTTTACTGGTCGTCAACGAACAAGACAACCTTGATGGAATTCATAATTAAAAAGAATACATACGGACGATCTTTAATTAATGTTATTCTCATAAGTAGTGTATCAACATAAGCTTCAATTCGATCCATAGCTTCTATTTTATAATCTTCTCGAACAAGATGTTCAACAGCTAAAAATAATCAAAATAAAAAACTTGTTTTTTTCTTCGATATGATAAATATTCACCGATTCGTCCTCGAGCTGCTTTATTGTTTCGTATGTAATCGGCAACTGTATAGCGTTCTTTTGCAACTTGTTCTGTTTTTTTCTTTTCCCGTACGTCAAGACGAGCTTTGGCAACTTGAAGAGTAGTTTTTAAATCTGCTATCCATTTATTAGTCGGCATTTTTTAAATTTAGAAAATAAAAGAAACAATCAAAATCTAGAAAAAATCGATCACTATAACTTAAGAAAGTTAAATATTTGAATCAGGATCAGTTCGTTCTGCTAGATAAATATTTATTTCAAATGTAATAAAGGATAAGCAACAACAATATTACAAATAAATCCGATTGATTTCAATAAGAAAATCATTCAGAGCAAACATACAGTGAGTAGTAATCGATTTCATTCTTTTGGAATTTTTTGTTCTTGATATATCATTGAAAAACAAAATCAGCTTTTTCGTCACAATCGATTATTAAAATAATATATTCGAGAAAAGTCTTGTATTATTTAGAAGATATTTTTTGCGTCGTGCTAAATTATTATGAAGAGTTCAGAGATTAGCATTAAGAATTGTTATTAATTGCGAAAGATTTTAAAAAACATTCGAACGAACTATTTTTTCCTTCCGATTGAAAAAAGGCTGATATAATCTTCCTGACAGTTGACAACACATTGCATGACTACGACAACTCTCTTAATGAATATTCTACAACCGCCAGATGACTAACCTGTAGGAAATTTCATACATCCGCAAAAAAAACTGGTTTTTGTTGTTGTTATCAACACAACGCATTCGTAAGTTCTTTCGAAATCAAACGGAATTAGTAAATACAATGTTTGGAAGCAAAGGAAAAACATGATATTATACATATTAAAACTTTTCATTGATAGCTATCCAGTGATTCATAAGTCTACATATTTTTATGAGTCATCATCGATCGTAAAAATAATCGAATGAAATTTTTAGAAAATACATTATTGAAATTTAGCACAAAAATAATTTCTTCTAGATTTTCAAACACTTATTATTGTATAGAAATAGTAATTCGTATTTTTTTAACACGTCGATTGTAGCGACATAGTCTATGACTCAGCTATCAGTTTTTTGAATAAACCAGTGACGTCACGAGTTGTTGATAACAGTGGGTGTATTTATATACGAGTTGTGACAGCGAGTAGATACACTCATCATTTTCAACACAATCTTGGAAACAAAATGACTACTTCAATTGGAAACAGTCATGATCACGATGATTTGCAGTCAATTCAACGTCAAATCCATGAGAAAAAAACGGGTATGCTTGATTCAACTCACCGTATGCTTGGATTGATCAATGAATCTGAGGCGGTGGGAGTCAATACGGCTGCTGTAAGTTTCATTTGAATTGCAATTTTTTTACGACCCTATATACTTCAGAATTTAAGTTGTAGTAACTTCATGAAAATGACCTTGAGCTTCTAATAAATGTTCCACGTGTCTAGTTAGCAACTACGACAAAAACCATTTATAGAGATCAAAATGTAAAAGGTGTGGATAAAAGTAATATGAGAAGAAATGTTCCAAAAAACAAAATTCATAAAGAACAAAATAATGGATGAAAGGTTATGGTCCATTGTAAATTCTTAATTTACGAATTAGTATATTTCTGTAGAATACTGAAACGGTACACATTTACTTTCTTAGGTTCGTGTTGTATATTAATACGATTACTTAATTGAAGTTATTTTTCCTTGAAATAATATTTCATTCCCATAAAATATTTCATACCCAGGTGAAGGAATCCGACAACGGATCTTATCGAATCATATGGGATCCAACTTCCCGACAGAATCCAATAGGATTCCTGGGCACGAACCTATTGCCGGTTCCGACGGAAAAAATCATTTTCTTATTCACGATCAAATAAGCATTTTGACCCAGGTCGAAAAATCTGACACAAGATCTTATGAAGCGCATACAAGATCTTGGAATATGGGTGAAATCTTACAAGATCTTATCAGATCTCACAATATGATTGTTCGATCTGAGGAGCCATCAGAGCGCAAGTGTGATTCGTTAGAGTTGGATTCCGTTAAAATCCAACATCGGGTCCGATTGGATCCAATACCAAGGATTCGACTGTAAGTCTGCCTCCAGGAATCTCATAAGATTTCGTCAGTTTCATTGAAACATATATGGTATTCAGTATATTGACTGTCTGACCCTTGTCGGAATCCGATAGGATCCTATTGTCGAAATGAATCTTCTGGGTACGTCTCGTTATCATAAAATTTTAATAGAGTCATCGTCTTTTCGGTTGTGTTAACAATGTGTTGTTTGACACTCTAAATAATTTTCTAGAGGAAGTATTTGTAATATTTTTAGGAATTAATTGAACAACGAGAAAAATTAGAAAATATTGAAAAACGTTGTGATAGTATTGATGCTAATCTTGTTAGTGCACAACAAAATATAAATAAATTAAATTCAATATTTGGTGGAATTAAAAATTATTTTCATCCACCGAAAAGTACTATGCCAAAATCAGCTTCGCAACCACAACTGAGTAATACAGCTAAAAAGAAAACAGCTGCAGCACAACAAGCTGCTGCAACAGCAATCAATACAAGACCAACGAATCCTAACAACGATACCGATACTTATTTTGGAAAAGCACGTAGCGGTATGGATGATATTGAACGCGACACTGAGGATGGCCTTCGTAAGTTCAGTTAATTTTCAATCGATAAAATCTTATATTTTAATTTAATCAATTTAGATGATGTTCATCTAGGTGTGAGTCGTCTCAAATTACTTGCCTTACAAATGAACGAAGAACTAGAAAGTCAAAAACCATTAACCGATCGACTAGGAATAAAAATCAATCATCTTGACGAAACTGTAAACAAAAAGAACAAAGATATGAAAAACATCTTGTTACGTTAATCAAAATTCCATATGGATTTTCATTTACTTTCGATATGGCAATCGATCTATTTTAATATGCGCATAAACTGAATATATATATATATATATATATATATATATTTATCATCTTTTTTCTTCGTTCAGTGAATATTGTCGCACATTTTCTTTAATCTACATTCGAAAATTTATGAAATAGAAAAAACTAAATATAAAAACTAAAAACTTTTCTTTTTCTGTAATTATAGAAATCAAAAAAAGAAGTTGACAATGAGATCACTAACAGCTGTGTGATATTCTAAATAATTACATGATATTTGTGTATACTACCTCCAACTGTTTTGTGAACCACATATGTTGCCTCTTGAGATAACCGAAAGAGAATGGATACACAAGTAAGCGAGCAAATGACCTGTGAATTTGCTTTTGTTCTTTTTTTTTTTGTTGTTGACATAATCCTGCCAGTTATTCATTCACATTCATCATAGCTAATGTCAATAATGATAGAACATGATACTAATAAGGAAAATGTGAATGATGAAATTATTTTCAATATGTTTTAGATTAATTAATCATGATTAGTTTTTCCGGTGGTGTTCAAAATGGCACTCCGAAAAAGAAAAATAACAATATTGAAGAAATCTTTTCCGATTTTTCTCCTCTAACATCAACACCAATTGCTAATGTCAATAACAACCAAAGTAAGCAAATAGTATTCTTTTCCTTTCAGTCATACGCCTTCCTCATAAGAGCGACGGGCTCCGGTGCGAATAAACTAATTCATCCACTTGATCGTCGGTCATCATCATTGTTGAGTTTGTTATTCTTTTAAAACTTTTGCAAGCTTGCTCACTTTAAATACTGGAGTGTCCAAAATGATTTCATGCATTGGTGCAAACATCTTTCCCTTGGTAAAATAGAAGGAGCAAGAGAGAAAGAGAGAGAGAGAGAGAATAAGAACAAGAAAATGTTTGAGATTCAAATGGAAAATAAATCCGACGGAGAAAGAGAAAGTGAAGTAAAGAAGCCTTTTGACACAAGCTAGCAAAACAGAAAGAAAAACGATGGCAAGCCGTAATTTAGTAAAGTAAACAGTATGGCCTATATCAACAAGTTATTTGCTGTTGGTCAAGCTTCTTTCTCTCGTCATCGTTTGTTTGCTTGTGCTTGTCATTTTTTTTCTTCTTATTCAAGCAAACAAATATAGAAGTGATGAATACCGAAAAACTACAAAAAAAATAACCAGACAAGAAAAAAAAATGTCTTGATCGATTTCTGTTCTAATTAACATCTGAGATAAAAAGAAAAGAATGTCGCGTGTTGCAAAGAAAAAAGAGACAACATCCTTCGTGGATGCAGTAAATCGACTGATCCCATGCATGCAAACGTCATATACTTAATGATGATAAGTAGATGATGAAGAGAAGGATCAGGGTCTCTTTCAATGCACTCCAGCAATCGTGCAAGTAGAATCAGAGAAAAAAGTATCGATTTCATTCTGTATTGCCGCGAAAGTGGCATCTGTTACAGGCACAAGCATCTCATTACTCTTCACTGTTTGTCATATGATTTCCGATTGCGAGAAATAGGAAAACGGGATAAAGGATAGATAGCAACAGAAGAAAGGCTTCTAGTCTAAGTAACACACGAAGAACGATTATCAATCATATAGAACGCACAGCGACACAAACAGGCACGCTTGACAGATCCGTTGAGTACAGCAAAAATAGAAAAGATGAAACTCATAACTTGTTAGTGCAACATTCAGTCTTCTCGGTCAACATGAGTTTTTTAAGAGAAAAATAATATTTACTAAGTCAGCTACTGTTCGTCTCAATCGATGTCAATACAATCTAGACATATGATGATCCATGCCAGTTCTTTTTTTGCTAACTCTTGTCTACTTCACCAACAATTTTTTTTTATGAGACGAGAAAGAAAAAAAAGTACAAACAGTCAGAGATATTAAATTGTTAGTGAGATAGAGAGCAAAAGAAAGAGCAAAGGAGAAAAGTTTCTCTCGTTCTCCCCCTATTCTCTCTTTCTCTGTGTTTGACACTCGCCGAAGGCAGTCGACGACTAGAGAAAGAACAGTAATAAAAACGGATTTTTACTTATCTACGCGATACGCATACATTATCGCTTTTCATACAGGGCTATACACTGTGGTACTTTCAATCAACATCGTTGTTCGTCCCTATAAAAAAATGCATATGTTTCCACTTGGACGTGTTGTTTACATGCCTTTGTCAACGTCAACGGGTTCTGCTACTGGAACTACGACCACTCTTTTAGGACCTGTACCCGCAGATTTTTCATCTTCTCAAACGATTTCTCTGTATAATACTACACTTTTAAGCAATCCATTCAACTTGTGCACGACCACCAAGTGTAAGTTTCCTCGTTTCCTACCTATCAATGTAACCAGTTTGAATATGGAAACGCTAAGTATTTGAAATAATAATGCCTCAAGGCATATTGTTTGTCAATATACTAACTAATAGTGACAAGCTGCCAAAAGAATCGTGCATTTCGTCGAATTCTTGTCGCTTCAAAATTTTCGAGATCGAATATAAGACGCGTAATTTCATAAGATGTTGAGATGAATAAATACTAATTGAAGCACATCTCTACATGATCGATACAATGAGAAGATAATTTTTTGACAAGTTCATTCATGCGACAGTGTTTTCACTACGATCTCAACAAAATTAATAATTAATACATCATATTTGCTTTTAGTCGAACACAATGCACTTCAACAAACATTACCGACATTGTCTCATGGGTATAAAAGACTACGCGATGATCTCCATGACACTCAACAATCGATATGGCCTAAAAAAAGATGTAAACTTTCACCATCGCAATCTTCGTCATTTTCATCAAATCAGCCATCAACAAATAATAACAACAACAACAACAACAACAACAATAATAATAATAATAATAATATTAATAATAATAATAATAATAATAGTATCAGTAATAATAATGATAGTACATCACCGTCATCAAAAAATGCACTCATGTTATTACATGAACTTAAGCCTTCAGTTGAATATAAGCTTGTTGCTCAAACAGGTCCATCTCATCGACCTATTTTTACTATGGCTGTTGAAGTTAATGGACAAATATTTGAAGGCATGGCTCAAACAAAAAAAGAAGCAAAGCAAGCAGGTAAAAAGCATTATTTTATTATTGAAATTGTAGGACAAAGAAAGGAAAATTAATTATGTTAATTCTTTTTTTCTAATTTTAGCTGCTGAAAAAGCTCTTCGCTCATTTTCCGATTTACCTTTCCAATTACCTGATGATGTAGCTAGTGAATCTGAAACACCAACAACGATAACAACAACAGCAACTGATACTGATAGTGGTTCAACCAATGATAATTCTTCATTATTAATTGACAATGATGATAGTATCCAACGAACCACACAAAGCCCGAATCTTGTAGAACCACGTGAAATTCAAAGCGGTTTAAGTCCTCTTTATCTTCTTAATCAACTTAAACGGGACGCTCAATTTGAAGCCATAACAGACAATGCATCATCGTCAACAACTGAACCGCGTGACTTTCGATTTGCTGTTATTGTCGATGGCCAACGTTTCATTGGCATGGGTCGTAACAAAAAAATAGCTAAAACAAGAGCAGCACAACTTGCATTAGAAAAATTATTTGGCATGTGTTTTGATAAAGAAGGTAAGAAACACAATAATTGCCGATTGCTTAATATCAAAGCAATTTCAATCTCTTGAGTTTAATTAATATTCTCTATTGTTTATCATTACGTCGGCATTGACCTTTTATATGTAATTGATATTATTGGTTAGCTGAAACTAATCACAATTTGCTGAGTGATAGATCAGCCAGAAGTTTTTTTCCTTTTTTTTTATGTTGATCCCGTAAAAGCTCGTCATCATATCTATCTTTTTTATGGTTTGCTAATGCATTTTCAGTCTTATTCAATACTATTACATTTGAAAGGTTTCGAATTTAAGTAAAATCTGATTCACATTAGAAGCAAAATGAAAAAGGACGCATTATAATGTTTGTGTAATGTATATCTAAAATAATATAGGAATGTAAAGAACAGTTTAATTTATTGCAATTTGTTTCAATTTATTACGCTCATGAAGAGGAGAGCATTAATCTTATTATAAATAAATAAATATATATATATATATACATAAATCTAATTATGTATATAATGAACATAATTGAATTACTGTGTTTTTCGGTCAAAAATTTGAATAAGAATTTCCTTTTTTTTTCTATTCAGGAGGTGTTCCAATAGAAAGTGATACTCTTCCAACTGATCTACCCTATTCTCGTCGTAATCTTGCTGATCGTATTGCAGCATGTATACAAGAAAAATTCAATCAGTTAACTAACAATGATGTTCGTTTACAACGGCGAAAAGTTTTAGCTGGTGTCGTTTTGTCACGTAATTATAATCTGGAAACAATGGAAGTTGTTTCTATCACAACAGGCACGAAGTGCATCGGCGGTGATCGTCTTACACTGAATGGACAATCGTTAAATGATTGTCATGCCGAAATCATATCTCGTCGTTGTCTTATTCGTTATTGTTATCAACAGTTGAAACTTTTAATTGAGGAAAATAATGACGAATCGATTTTTGAAAGAATTCCAGATAGTGATCGATTTCGACTTAAATCATCGATTGCTTTTCATTTATATATTTCGACATCACCTTGCGGTGATGGACGACTTTTTGCACCACAAGAAAGTGCATCCGAACAGCCCTTATCAACAACGCTGAATCAAGATCTAAATATTAAACAAATAGGGTATTTTTCTTTCTTCATAATTTCAAAAACAAAAAAAAAAATGATGAGCCTTCTTTTAGACATTCTTTAAGAAAATCTCGTGGTTTATTAAGAACAAAAATCGAAGCAGGCGAAGGAACTATACCTGTTATGGCAAAAAGTTTATATCAAAGTATGCAAACATGGGATGGAATATTGGGTGGTGAACGACTTTTGACCATGTCTTGCTCAGATAAATTGTGTCGATGGAATTTTATTGGTTTACAAGGTAAATCGAACGAACAACAAAAGAAGTATTCAAATTTTTCTTTCTATGATAGGTGCCTTATTAAGTGTACTGATCGAACCAATTTATTATACTAGTATTATTATTGGAAGTCTCTATCATAGTGAACATATTCGACGAGCATTATTTGCTCGAATTGAAAATGTAAGACTTTAATTTCAAAAATCAAATAACTTATTACGAAAACATTTCTTTTGTAGTTAGTGAAAAACATTCCAGCTCCTTATGGTTTACGTCGGCCACTTATTTCTGGTGTTAGTAGTCCAGAAATGCGAACCACTTCTCGAGCACCTAATCATGCTTTCATGTGGAATTGTGTTGATCAGAAATGTGAAGTTATTGATACTTTAAGTGGGCTAACAACTTCTCGTATGTTGATAGAAATTTCTTTTTTTTCTATACTGAATTTCGCTTATATTAGGTGAGTCATCTGTTATATCAAAGGCAGCCTTGTTTCAGCAATGGTTAGCGTTAATGAAGCAGATTAAACCAGATAGCACGCCAACTATCTATTGTGATGCTAAGCAATTAGAAGTTGATTATCAAACAGCTAAAATGGAGGTCTCTATCATTTTTCTTTCTCTCGATATTATTATACAACGTTATTCTTTTTGTTTTACATAGATCAACAAAGCCTTTCAAAAAGGTGGATTCGGCTTATGGATTGTATGTAATCTTTTTTTTTTTATCAAAATCAATATGATTTAATTGTTTTTCTAGATAAAACCACATGAGCAAGATGAATTCGATCTATCTTGTTCCGATCCAACACTACACCATCAAATCAATGAACCCATGCCGTCCGTAGACTGAATGAAAAATTCTTCTGTGATAAAAGAAAACGTATAAATTTCTAGTTAGTTTTGCATTCTTTAGTCTTCTCTGTCTTAATATTTGTAATAGAGATAGGACATCAGTTTTATCTTTATTATTTTACTTCGTCTATTTTTATTTTCCGCGATTGTATAAAATAAAATTGTAACGCCAACGATCGATGAATTATATCTTGTCTTACTATTAAGTGTAATTTGAGATTATTCGATTATTGTTTGATTACTTTGTTATCATAGTAAAGAAATCTATCGTGGAAATTCTGTGTAAAATATCCGTTTACTTCAGTTACTGAAGAAATGCTCAAGGAACTCGATTTATTACCATAATCTCCGATGAAAACAATAACAACTGATGTTATTACTTGTTAGAAAGCACTCGAAAGATATGTACTCATATTCAATGTATTTCTGTACGTGTATACCCATATGGATTCTGATGCACTTCTTATTTTTAATGGGTTATTCGCTTAATTGTCTTGTGGAAACCCACATCGACAGTATTTTCGCCAAGAGAATTTTTGACATTATCGTCCTGTTAGTATTTCATTGAATACGACGATGTAAAGGCATGGCATTTCTAAGATACTAATCTAATCTTCAGCTGTAGGGGTATCATTAGTTATTTTCTACTCGTTTCTTATCTACCATCGATGGTTACTTTCTTTCACAGTCAATATCAAGCCATTTATATAAACAATCGTAGTATGGTTTTAGCTAGTGTTGATAAGAATATGTTTATTTTCACCTCAAAACCTTGTTGTCATTTAAAAAAACACATTGAACGCTAGTTCGACAATGTGCCGTGATGGCCGCTGCATTGTTAGCACATATTGCGTCTTATTATAGGCAGTTAAGTACCAAGGGGAAAACTGCACGACAGCAGATGAATTTCTCAATTCCTCAAGAAAAAGTTGTACTTTTAGCTGATATTCTTAGGAATTCAAAAGCATTTCTAAACCTTAATCTTCAGTCATTAAACACTGACGACTGTTGATTAGAACGTAACTATTACTGAACGTATATAGCTTTGATTTCTGTTGCTTTGTCTTCATTGGCGACCTCCGATTTTGTTGATTGTTCAATGCAATCAACTGGATTCGTTGAGATTTCTATATCAGTAGATTAATGTTGGCAAGACTCTTTCGTAAGAAAAAGTCAATAGAAGTATCACTCCAATGTATTCTTGATGTAGGATGTAAATGCTACTGAAAAAATACACAGCAGACTAGTCACATTCACATGTTGTTTCACTATTGAATAGAGTTGTTTATACTAAGAATGAGATTTGTATAGAAAAATACACGGGAAACCTACGAAGCATTCAAAGCGTATTTTTTTTGTGGCGCAACAATCTTAAGAACGAAATTTCATCTGATGCTCATTGAAACAGCAAACGTGATGTGAAGATCTCTATATGATACAAATTCTATTTTATTTTATTTCGGTAAATTAAAATACGGTTCTTATTTTTCGACGTGCCGATTCAATGTAGAGTGACGTAGCGTTCATCTAGCCACACTGATGTGTTTATTCACCGGTGATTATACATTATGAATCATCAAAATAATTCTTCGAGAACACTGTTAAAAATGAATGGATGGATACAGTTTTCCCAGATATAGTTTTAATTATATAAAGGCTTAAAAAGATTTGAAATTGTGATTAGTAGCTCAGTGAAAACAAAAACAGAGAATTAAACTCACTGCATGGTAAAAGTGATGAGCACAATGTCGATTTCTAATCCAGCTTTTCAACTTAGGGAGGACGAATTCAGTCGTCGGGAACGCAGACAAATGTTTTTTACAGGACAGCCTACCACGAATGATATTGCGCATATTATACTGATGCTTTCAATAGATCATTGTTTTGTAAGTTATATAAAAGTTAATTATCTAAATCATCTATTGGAGAAATATGCAAACAACCAGCTAGCAATATAAACATACCACAAAGAAAAACTGTGTTAGCAAAAGACAAAAAAAAATGAATCAAAATTATAAGAATAATTATCTAATTCAGACTGCTAAACGACACGGTTTTACTTGTTTCCAGTAATTAATGATTTCCTCCTCATTTCTTCATTCAAAGTATGTTGCTGCCTGTGTGTCTCATCGCCAAAAACAAAATCGTCGACAGTTGACATCACAGAAACTACCATAGGATTTATCCTCCACTTTCCATGTCGTTTCGGTGATGAGTATTCTGACCTCTGTATCACCATAATCTGCATTATCATGCATATGCTCCATATCAAATACAACATTATATTTATTAGAATCCTCATAGAATACAGATTCTTGTTATGAAAGATGACGAATACCGTGACTTGTGCGGTTTAGCAGCACAATATGCTATGCCAAAACGAAGGTTAAGTCTAAGGATATCTCGACTGAGTTGTTTTCCACCATTTTCTCCTATTACAACTGTCAAACGGGTTGCTCTGTTCGATGAATCGGAGGAGCTCCATAAACCGAATATAGAAAACATTTGGTATTGTAACCGAGGAGTACTTATGCTCTTCGAAAACAAGAAAACTCTAAAATGTTTTTGTCCTTCAGCTTAATTTGGAGATCGTTGACAATGACAAAATCAATGTATTAGTTTAACAATTCAATGAGTATACCGTGCTCGAACGTATATCATGGCCGCATTTCAATTGATTATCATGCTCATTGATGAACAGAAAAAAGTAGCATTCTATCATTGTGGAACAAAATTTAATATCTACCTACTTTATTCGGAGCAACCGAAAAATTCTTTGGCTAATTGTTCAACACATATCGATGTTTTTGATAAGATTACAATAAAGTATTGGGCAAGTTAACATCGATCGATTCCATTTCAATTCCTAACCGTAAACCGAATAGCTGCTCAACTCTTCATTTCCAGATTCACAACAATTAGAATCATGTCCGTTATCCTGCACAAAGTATGGCAGATGCATTCGATACGTAAATAAACAATTTTCTTATTTTTGTCCATGTGATCAAGGTCATTCGGGTATTCAATGTGAGTTGCAAGAAAATTGTTCGCGTTCATCGGATTCATTTTGTCGTGCTTCATCAATTTGTATTTGTCTTCTACACAAACATGGTCCAACTTGTTATTTAAAATTTTCAATTTGTCAATTATTAAGTACTCCCTGCGAAAATGATGGAATTTGCGTTCCTATCGATGATCGTATTGTTTGTATCAAGTTTACATGTCTATGTAAGGGAAGTTTTTTTTTATGGACGTAGATGTGAAAATTCGAAAAGTGAAATTGATGTTAACGTTGATGGAGAAACATTTGAACAAACGACGGCTATATTTATACATTTTATTACTGCATTTGAAAATGTTCAACATCAACGTATAACAACACCGGAAAAGATGAAATATGACGAAAGTACAATAGAACCTTTTGTCACTCATTCATTTCATATTGTCATTGGCGAGTTACTCAATAAAAGTTATTATTTACTTGTATCAAGAGACGCATCTATTGAATCAGAATACATCCAAACTGAATTTCTCCCAAATCACCGATGTATTTTTGTACGTGAGTTATTGATCAAAACTTTTCGTTCGTATCCTCGCCTTCGCCGTATCAAATATTATCCTCTTTTATGTCGACAAAGTCAACAGCTGAAATGTTTCTATGATGAAAACTACATGTGTATATGTGATTAGATCGATTTTCGAATTGTTTCACATTCAATCATTCCAGCACTTACGATTGCCACGGTCACAATGATTGTGAGAACGGTGGTCAATGTTTTCAAGGCAATGCTACATGTCCGAGTGTAATAGTATGAGTTTGTCCGGAGTGCTATTACGGAGCGAAGTGTCAATTTTCAACCAGTAGTTGGTTTATTCTTAGATATGACTCTTCAAGTTCTTTTGGCTTCAAATGATTGACTGGACGCTAGAGATCAGCGGAGTCGCAATTTTTGATTCCTAAACCCGACCCGATTCCGAAAAAAAAATTTTTTCGATTCCGATTCCAACTCCGACTCCGGCGAGAAATTTTTCCGGAATCCGATTCCGACTCCGGAAAAACCCGACTTTTTTTTTACAGCTTAGTGACATCTAATTCATATCAAATGTTTGATATTCTGAAAGGATATATAAGTAAACGAATTAATAAGGAACGAATATCATCGATATTATCGACAACAACAGTATCTTCTGAAGAATCAACCTGCACAGCTCCTAAACAACTATGTATCGATGTCGACGATACTTTCAATGATTATAATAAAGAGAATATTCTTGATTAGTCTATTTTATTTTTTATTTATACTAATGGTTAATGTTAATATTTTTCTTGTGACATTTTTTTGCTTAAGATTTATTTATAAAGTTAAAATTAGCATATCTTTGTTTATTATACAATATACTCATGAATAAACTTCTATTTAAGTGAAAGTCAGATGGTGTGATTTTTGTTGTAATATAGCTCAAACGTTAACTCACAAAAAATTTATTTTATTTTCTACTACTTTAGCTTCGTCACAGTAGAAATCGAATTTTCGGAATTTTCGGAGTCAGGTACCATTTTTGATTCCGACTCCGACTCCTAAATTTTTTTTCTTTTGATTCCGATTCCGACTCCGACTCCGACTCCGTCGGAGTCGGAATCGGGTTTCGGACTCCTGTGCAGTACACTACTGGACGCGTGTGTGTCAGTCGAACGAATATTTACTGTTATTAAAAGGGTCAACTTTAACAAACGTAAGAGTAAAACAATAGCCAAATGAATAGCTTTATGTATTGTCTCCTTTAACACTTATAACACATCTGCATATTCCTCTGCATCGCCAATTGATTGATGATAATGATCTTGTTGAACAACGAGCGTGGTGTTTCGTTCGATATTCTTATTCAATCAATATTTTCAATTCATTTATTATTCTCTGTCATTTTCTTATTCCGTTTGCTATCAATTTAATTTCTACTATATTCATTATCATTTTCATAGCTCGTTCTCGGTTTCATCTACAACCCGGCATCACATTTGCACAACATTTAGAATTGCAATTCAAACAAAATAAACATCATTTCATAGCATCTTGTGCATTGGTGTTATTAGCATTACCACGTTTGGTCACATCGTTGACTAGAGGATGTATGAAAACACCACGGAATTCATGGTTATTTCTTTTCGGTTATTTAATTTCATTTTTACCATCGACGATTAAATTTTTCGCCTATGTTTTACCTTCGAAAATCTGCAAAGATAAATTCAAAAATGTCATGAAAACAACCATGAGAAAATTGCGCATGACCACCATTCGTAAGCATTTGTTTCATGATTTGACTGGCTTAAACTAAACATTTCTAATTCTACGAAGAGAAATTAAGTACTTCTTTTGGTTCGATTCTAATAAATGAAAGTTTATTCATCATTTATATGTAGTTAAAGTCCTAATCTGTCTATCGTTGACATCTCGAAATACTACAGTGTCTGTGGTAGCGATAGTGCCGACTCAATTCTATTTTATATAATCACACAGATATGCATCCTTGTACAATATTTATGTACTGCCATGATTAGAGAAGTGCAATCTATATGTCCTATTCATATGACTATATATTCGATACATCCCATCGCATTTATTCGTACTATAGATTTCGCTGCGACGGAAAAAAGAAGGGCATAACAGATGTGCTAATAATCAAGGAAAAGCATGAATTACCATTCTTGTTCATCGGCCGCTTCCATAGCGTTATAAAACAAATCAGTAGTAAACAAATTTATAATTTTTCGAATAAGTCTTGACAACGATAAAATTGAGTTCATTTTTGTTGAATGACAACCAGTACAATAAAAAATTCTTCTGATTGTGCTAAATGTGCTATTTGTCGATGCCGTTGTTGCATAAATAAACGTACGAAATGTTCACGAGTAAAAAAACCTCCTATTCAATCAGATATAAAATTAAATGATCATGAACGACGTTGCTGTCTAATTCTTGTACGACATGGAATCAGTCGCGATGAAATTGATAAGCGTTTTTCCGGATGGAATGATTGTGATTTATCAACTATTGGCAACGAACAAATGCATCGAACAGGTCAAGCTCTTCATCAAGCAAAACTTTCCGTCGACATTTGTTTTACTAGTGTACTTAAACGTGCAGCGAAATCCTTATTTATTATCCAAGACGAAATGGATTATCTATGGTTACCAGTCTATAATGCATGGCGACTCAATGATCGTATGTTAGGTAATCTAACGGGTTTTAATCGCGATAGAGCCGATGCTTTATTTGGTCAAAATCAAATAAAAGAATGGCTCACTCGACCAGAATTAGCACCGCCGTTACTCGAAGAATCAAATGCATTGCATCCGCAATCGAATTATAAATACCATCATATATCTTCTATTGTTCCGTCAACAGAAACACTTTCTGATGTTCGAAAACGACTTTTACCATTTTTCTATGATCAATTATTGAGCAATTTATATCTTGGTAAAAATATTATTCTTGTCACACATGAAGATATAGTAAAAGCAATTATTCGTCTTATGAATAACTATGCTGTAGATGAATTTGTCAATTATGCAGTACCAATAGGAATACCTATTGTCTTTGAATTCTCACTAAATACTAATGAATTTATCAATGGTTATTATTTTTCGTCGACATTACTGGAAAACAATACCGATAATCAACAACAATTGTTTCCGACAGGATTTGATATTAATAAAATAAAATCAACCGAAAAATTGCCTGCATTAAATTTTGATTCGAAAACATCTAACTTACAAACGGATCTTGATATTAAAGCAAATCCAATAGATCAAATATATCCATCTATTGATCAACAACAAGAGAACAAAACGCTTAAATTTCCAGTGCTGTCAACTACTGATATTGCATCGTATCAATCTGATATATCAAAGTAATTTAAATTTGATGTGAGAAAATAATTTCATCATTATCTATATAGTCAATCGAATCAGAACGTTAGTGAATTCATTCCAAACGACAATGCGTTTTCAGAGAATGCTAATGTAGCTACTTCAATAAAGAAAGATAAAACAACTTGTTGCACATCGTCTTTTTCAAAATAAATGAAGAAACAATCCCTATACCAAAGCATCTGAGTAGATTATGATATTTATTTTGCTACTGTGAATTGTCATTTTTCTAAATTCATACATTTAATTTCAATATATAGCTAAGTAATAATAGCATGTCTATGGATATTAGTTGAAAGTGAATTTGTTGAACTGACAGCTACGGTAAGTTTTTTGAAACAGTATCGAATTATCTTGATACTTTATCGGAAAAATAAACCAGCGTGCGTATTATGTCAGAGAGAAATGCAGACTGCGAATCTAGCAGGAACGCAAAAGTCTTCTGCAATTGTTTTCATATGAAATTGACATCATCAATAGTAGACTTGGTCCTCTTTGATATACTTCTTACGATTAGTCAATGCTCTACATAAGTCAGCGACGAGATAAAAAGAATGAGATCAACGAATATTACGAACACAAATTGACCAATAGAAAAGATATTAACGATCTTTTAAATAACGTTAAGGGCTTTTTACTTAATCGTATAAATCAATCTAAATATGAATAGCAATACTTGATTTGCACATTCACATGATTCCATACAATTAACAACATCATTCGATTAATCGGAATAGATAATAGCAGATTGATTGCAAAATCAGTGTTTACGGCTGTTTGAATGTTCGCTAATGAAACTCAATTCAAAAACAATTCTTTTATTTTAAGTAAATAAATATAATGCAATATATCGCACTCTATTTTAAAATAATTCTTGAAGCATGTTAAAAGATAAGTGAAAGATCCAAATAGCAAAAAATACATGCTGCAATTGTATTAATTATATTGCAATAAAAAAATGTCAACATCTTTTATGCCGTTGATACCTCAAAATCAAATAAAAACAGTGTTTTTTTTTATAGCAATAAACGTCCTGTGGCTACTTCAATACTAAGTAGAGATAAAGTTACAAATTAAATTGAGATAATGATCATGCTCTCGATTCTTTCTATAAAATTAATAACAAAAATAGAATTATGTTTAAATAAAGTATGAGATATTTTACTTGGACGAATGTAATCAGACAGACACAAAGTATCCCACTTTATCTTCTTATTTTGAACAAGTATACATGCGAGTCGAATGAATCTCTGATCATATTCAGCGCGATGTAAACTTTTAACATTGTTCTCATCGAGTTGATAGAATATCTTCCTTTTCACTTTTTTTGTCTTAGGCAACCATGATTTATTCATTAATCTTAATGATAATCTAAAAAGAAAAAGATTGATGTAAATGTGACAGGAGAAATTAAAATCCAGGAGAAATTAAAATTTTAATTGTTCCTAGGAAAATTTAAAATTCTCCTAGTAAAAAGTTAGGAGAATTTAAAATTTTTCGCTAGGAGAAATTAAATTTTAATTTTTCCTAGGAACATTTAGGAAAATTTAAAATTTTCCTGAAATTTTAATTTCTCCTGCGACATAAACATGAAAATATTAGTCCGACATATCATACCCGCAAGTTCCGTCAGATTGAATTTGCAGTGAATTTAAATTTAGTTGAATTGGATTGATCCCTTCTATGTGTTTTTTTGCACCAGGAGGCAAGAATTGTATATCATCAGATGTATAAAAGTTTCGTTTATTATCGACTTTTTCTTCATGCACAATAGCAACCATCAAATAAATGTCATGTACTGATTGTTGATTTAAAAAGATGTATCCTGCCGGAATCTAATATAAAACAAATCAAGTATCGTTTAGAATGCTTTTAAATTGATATAATATTTTTACAATTGAGATCCGAAAGAACCTAACTCAAGTCTATTGAGTGATTGAAAATATTTCTGTTTGAATTATATATGTTAAAATTTTGATCTATCATGAAATATTACAATACTAAGTTGTGTTGATGTTTCAAAGAACTGTCTAAAGGATTTAATAAGTGTTGATCTACTTTCGGACTCGCAATTTTATCATTTAGACTGTAGAGTGATGGACTAAGGTGAAAATAGATCTTATATTTCTAGCAAATCGTTGCTGTTTGGAAACGTACTTGTATTCGAGGCAGAATGCTTTTTCCTTTATCTGCTTGAGTCTTGATNNNGATAACGGTAGTGATGTTGCCGGTTGCGCAATTTGATCAAGAAGACGTAGGGTAAGATAGTCGGAATTTCTCTCATAAATACCTGGACATACTGTTCCTGTTGGAATGGCTTCATTGCTGGCTGACGGATTTACAAGAGTATCTATAAGATTGTCGGTAACAGCTTGTACTCCAAAATTAATTTTTTCAGTTAAACCTAATTTATTTTGATACGATTGAAATGATGTTTCCGAAGTTTCCTCTGCAATTGAGATGTCGAGAGCACATAAAGGTAGTATGAGGTCATTATTTGGGGGACGTAGAGCAAATGGATTTTCGTACATTAATGGTCTGGAACAGCTCGTCAAGTCGATGGATTCATCTGATTTGTATGCATCTAGTGTTGCTGCTGAAAATAATGCAAACGAATTCTTTATTGAGACCTTGTCGTAATCTTACAAAAATCTTACTTTCTGATGATGTCGAAATAAATAATTCTTCTGGACTTGAGGCTATTTTTTCTTCTCCGTAGATGATATTGATCTCATCTTGTATTCTAGTTTCGCTGTTGGCACTATTCCGTTTGTATAATAAATCTATTGTCGAATCTTCATGTTTTACTTTCTTCATGTAGTGTTGCCAATCATAATAATCTTAAATTAAAATTAACAGTTAAAACTAGTTGTAATATTATATATTATGTATGTGGTTTGAGAAATGTCTAACGGTGAAAATAAGTTAATAAGGATATAATTTCATAGCTTACATGCTATGTTTAGCTATTACAAAGGCTTTGAGTGTTTTTTGGTGCTAACGCGTATTTTTAGAAATAGACATACTAATCTATTGTGGGGTATTTAATAAAACTTTGTACAGTTGCTTTTATTCTATATATTTTAACTTACTTGCTGTTTGGTGATCCAATAAAATATCACCGTAAATCGCATTCATATGTCTCAAATGTAGCTGTTCGTGTAATTCTCCCAAGTATTCATCGTCTAAGACAATAATTTCTCTGTAGTACTTGTCCTGGACTTGGATTTCAAACGTAGCTGGATTAATACCAAACTTTTCTCCAACTAGAATTTTGATAGAACTTAAAGACATGTTGGAGTTCAAAACGAAATGGTGAAATTTGTGATTAAATGTTAGATAAAGATTGTAGTTGGCCATATGTTTAATAAAATGCTCTTTCTAGTATATATTCTATTCAATAAATGCCACAGAATGTACCGATCTTTTTTTGATCAGCTTGTGTTGCAAAATGTACCATATATTAAATAAATTTGAATATATTCATCAATTTAATAAGGGTGAATTCGTAATATTTCCGCAGTTTCACGTTTTGTGTACTTTTTTGTTGATGTAAAAAATAAGTGAAAACATCGGGCTTGAGTAGTCCGAATCATTTTTCCTACAATTAACTTTTTCGTTCTTTTCTGCATCACAAGAAAACAAGGAGGAAGAATTATATCTACCTACATATTGTCTGTTTCTTTCGTTGAAAAAGTTGTTTTCGGTCTTATCATTTTCTTTGTCTTGTTTGGATGTCATATAAAAACGATATGATTCAGTAGGAAAGAGTGTGCTTTATTGTTCCGACGGTGGTGTCTGATAGTAAGAATTCTCCATCAACTTGACTTCTATCTGTATGGAATATAATCAAACTTGTGGTATTGCATTTAATGATCAAAACGAATGAGAGAGTAGCAGCGTGATGGTTCAGACAATATTACGAATTGTTGATAGTAATGGAAAAAAGATATACAGCTATAAGACACAGCGTTTTACTGAAACAACAACGACGAAGGATATTGTGGCTTTCATCTTACAAAAGTCTAACAAGTTTCAGTCTTCATTGCATATTGAAATTCATGATAAATCTGATGGCGATTTTGTCACTTTGGATGATAATTTTGTCACTTTGGATGATGATTATTTGGCAGAATATGATCCATTCAATCCAAATAATGTTGACACGACTACGGGTCGAGTAACTAATTTACCAGGAAAACCAGTAAAATTGAAAATTACCCTGCTGGGTGAGTGTACTAATAGCACATTGTATTTTTCTTCTACTATCATGAATATGTCTTGAATAGATTATGATTGTCTTTCAACTATCAGCCAAGCAGTTGTGAAAACAACAGAAGGTTTCGTTAACTTCACAGCTTCGGGAGTTTTACCAAATATTTAACTTTTTAGTTTTGTCAACCAGTATTCAACAAACAGAAGATACATACCAGGGTGATAAATCGTTGTTAACTTCAGAAGCATCAGCTATTCTTACTATTGAATTACCTGAAGATCCAAAAATGGGTTTTGTTCCTGGTCATAATGTCAATGATACACAAAGAGATCAGTACATATCTGATGCAAAGAATGTGGCGACAGGAAAAATAACCGGTAAACTTGCAAAAATTCAAGCTGGAAAAGAATTACCAGAGAAATATGCATCTAAATTGCCTAAATTTAGAGTAAGGTTATTGAAAATATGTCATATCCTCTTATTATGTCTTTTTAAATGATAGATTTGGCATCATTACATTTTAAAAGAAATTGGTCACCAATGGAAATTAATCGGTCTCTTAGTACTGGACGTTTGTAAATCGGGACAACGTTCTCTATACTCTCATCCAGAACGAACATTTGTAGAGAAAGATAATTTAGAAAAAATAGATCAATATGAAATCAATATTGAACCTAGGGATTTGGTAGCGGGAAAGGAGTAAACTAAATTCACTAGTTCAAATTGAAATTTTCTGTTTTTGTTAATTATAGGCTGGAGCTACTAGTTGCAGCAATCAAAGGAGCAAAACTGACTGCTGACACGCCGTTAAATATCTTGTGTCATATTAAAAACAACCAGCAAAACAAATCATCGGACTCCGCACAGAATTTTCAAAAGTCCCGAATCGCATTTTTGCTTCAGAAAGATGGTGTTCTTCTATGGGAAACTTTAGTTCTATCTGATGAAATGAATTTCGAAAGTACTTATAACTTAGTTTCTTACAGAAAATCAACGTTTGTTTTTAATATCTAGGGAAACTTTCAAAATCCACCTTGGCACCTCCTTCGAATGTTTCGACAGATACAACGGCAACAACATCGCAAAGAAATAAGTCAAAGCGCCGTATGTTGTCACTGTTCGTCTATTAATTATTTAAAAAAAAACACGAATCTTAGGAAATATTTCAAATCAACGATCTAAACGTGCAAAAATCAAGTACCAATGACAGTGTCGTCTTCTAAGAATAATACTTCTTATATTACTTCTCATCCGGATCTTCCAGTGCATTTTACAGCTAGTCAAATAAGTGATACTGTATTTCAAGGAAGCTCGGATAATACACCATTTAGTTTAGAACATCCACTGGTAAGTTATTGAAATAACTAGTTTTATTATGAAGAATTGTATGATCTGAAACGATTCGATTTTTTTTTCTATTTGAATAGAGTTTAAGTTCAGATTTGGAACGAATCTTAGACTCAATCAATACAACTGATAGCCGAAATGATGTTTTCAATGATTTATTCGTGTTTGACGAATTTCCATGACACGGAAATGATTGAAACCATGCCAAAGGCGAATCAGTTGACTTTTTCGATTTTATTTTATTGTGATAAGATAGCGATGAAATTTTGCGACAGGAGTACTGTGATATGAGCATAAAAGTAGTCACAAAAAGAATTTTTTTATACTTTACTTCTGTTTTCTTGTGCTATTTGACTTTCTCTCCTCAAACAATAAAATTGTTTACTTGTGATAGTGCAAAGACTGTAATGGAGCAAGGTGTTGGCGGGGAAATAAACGAAGTAATACATTAATTCTGTTTAAAAACAATCTTAGAATCAATTCATCGTGGAAAGCAGCTTTACACCGACATCTATCGTTGACGTAGGCTTGTAAAGTTCCAAGTTCAGCAATCGATGAAGCTTAAAATATGATGTAGTAGTCAATAAATACTTATTTCAGTAGTTTCTATGAATTCGCTCATACAACTTTCTAAATAATTGAATATTAGGTTGTAGTATTTTTATGAAGAAAAGCATAGTTTTCTATTTAGCCGCATGATCAAAATCTATAGAAAATGTGTCATCGTTTATAACACACCTGTCAGAATTAACTTTATTGATGAAAACCGAGAGGATAATTTGCAACATTTATCGAGTTCCAACAGTTCAATTCTTTTTCCGTTGTGTTAATAAAAAATAGTTTTCCATTGATCCATATTGTTCATTTATATTTTAAAATTCATTAAGTCATATTTATTGTTAATTATTGAAAAGAAAAGTTCAACTAATTCACTTTCTTCCAGTGGAAATAGATACAGAAATGCAAAGAAAGCATATTTGCTAGAAATAAAATGAACGAAAGACAGCAGTTATGGACTAATAAATATATGTATATAGAAATAAATATCTATTCAAACAAAAGCAATGTTGTTACTATCGAACAAAGTATAGAAAAAAAAACAAAATTCATATTATTAATTCGATTAACTGCTTTTGAGATCTTGTTTTACTCTCCATAACATGAGTTCCATACACGAACTAGCATCTTCTATTGAATCGTGTCCATCGGCTAAAGAAAACAAAAACAAAAAAGGATGATAACAATCGAGTATCGTTATTGATTATCTTCATACTATTTTCTTGAATAATTTTTGTTAGAAATTCTGACATTAATGTTTTCAATGCACGTTTATACGGTCTTCCTTTTGGATGTGGAAAAACCAGAGATGTATCAATAACAGTATGGTGTACAATCTAATATGAAATCGAATGATTTAGCTAAAATTTTCATTTACCGGTTACCTTCAATGCTTTCAAATCACTTTCCAAGGAATGACCAATTAGAATTGTTTTATCATTAAATAATTTTAATAAACGTTTCTGTACATCTTCAAGTGTTATGTTACAAGGTTTCAATTGATTTTCAGTTATTCCCGACCACCGCGTATTATAATCAAGTATTTTATGATGAGGCTTAACTAAAGTTTCATATACTGATTGTAATTTATGATTAACAATACTAACACGAACAAGTTCAACGCCTTCCATTGTATAACACTAAGAAGAAATTAACAAGTGATTGAATCATTGGCTAAGAATCAGAATTTTCAAAAACTTTTGCCTAACATAAATCTTTGATTTGCAATTCGAGTTTTAGAGAAGAATACCGATCTTAGTTTCATGTGAGAAAAAAATCAGCTAGATCGACTTGTAATTCTGCCGTGCGAATTATTCATTTCAAATGTCTTTATACATAAATGATCTAAGTTGCCTATCTAAATCTTTAGAATCTCGAAGCATTAGTTATTTTCAATATGACTAATTATTTTCTCGACTTCAGCATCGATGAAAGTGTCATACGTTTATTCTTACCATTTCACAATCAAGTGCATAAATTCCGTAACTTTCATTATTAACTAATGGTTTTCGAAGAGGTTGAGTTTTCACATAACCTGATAATAATTGTGTATCATCACTATCATGTACATGATATTTCGAAACAGCACAACCGCCTGAAGATATTTTTCCAGAACAGCATCCGTAGGTTTTTTCTATTTGTCCAGCGACTAGTAGTGAGAGAAAAAAATTGTTTATGACAACGATGAAATAAAGTTTTTCATATACCTCGCTGTGATCGCATTCGTCCCCAATGGTAAATGCAATCTTCTTGTTTCACATATTCTCCGTTTATATCTATTTTATATGTTTTACTGCATCGACAACATATACGAGTATTTGCTGCAAAACAAAAATCTAGTTTTATTTTAATATCTTATCAATCTATACTTACGGTCAGATGAATGACTTTTGGTTATTGGATTATAAAGTGGGTTTTTATTTTTAATTAAAACTTTGTCTGGAAAATCAAGTGAAAATGCTGGATAACCATTCTCGATTATATCTCGTTCAGATGCTTTATAGACAAGTAAGAGGGTATAAAGTTCGTATTCTAAAAGCAACAGTTGCGGTTTCACATTATTGATAAAATGGAAATTTTCTATATGTTTACCTGTTAATGCTTGAATATCGGTTTCTTTCTGTTTTTTAATTCCAAAACTAACATTTTCTGTTTTACCTCCGGTAAGCATAGCTGAATGTGAAACAACCAATCGGTGAACATTGACTTTTTTCGAAGAACTTTGTTCATTCGTTGGTTTTGTATTCGTGTCTTCAGATCGTAATTGTCTTAAATGTTTTGCAGCTAAGTTTAAATACGAATTTTTATTTGTTGATTTATCGAAAATTTCTTTTTCAATGGCTTGTGCTCGCGCAAAAACTGGTGTTGCTGGAATTAAATCATTTGCATTCGATGGTCGACTTTTAAGTTGATTGAGAAAAAATGTTAAATATTCCTGTCGAGTTTTAAATGGAATTTTATTTGTACTAGAATTTGGATCGACTAATGGTTGTAGTAGAGGTGTAAATGAAGTATTTGTTGAAATCGAATGTACTTTTGGTTGATGAGCAATACGACGACCATCAGAAGAGGTTTCTGCTCGCGTATAGATGCTAGACGCGGATGCAGTTGAATCATTTTGAGTATTTGCCGTTGTCACAGACGAATATCGTGACGTAAATTGTTGAATAGTATTTGGCGGGAAAGAAGACATTGGCTTTTTCGACACAGTAATTGTTTCAGACGATTTTGCTGAGGAAAAAGCATGATCGAATAGAGCTAATTCATCGTCTTCATCGCTGATATTACTTTTATTGTTGCCATCTAAATAAAGTGATACGAAAAGTTTCAAAACTTGTCTTAATAAAGTGGCTGGTTGGATTATGAGAAGTGCGAACCTACTTTTATATTCTAAAAATATTTCGTCGCACTACTATAATAGTTAAATGTATGCTGGTTTTTTTGTTTTGAATGATCCATAAAATGAAATAGCTCCGGAAAAATGATTGGCAGCCGCCGTTTTACTTGCTGATTATCTATTGTCATGTACAATCTTCTAGATCCTGGATAGTTAGTGTCTATCTCAAGTAATTTGTCTCTGGTCGATTTTCTACCTGAAGCTACAACAATCGTTAGGAAACCGAACATCGGCTATCTATCTTTGTTCAGAAATATGACTCCCAATAGTCAGATATATTTTTATTATTATTATCTATTAAAATAAAAATAGGAAAACTACGTTTGACAAAGATCATTGGCTTGAAGCGATTTTTTTTATTAGAAAAAAACATAATAACAATCCTACTCGTAATGGGCTTTTGCTTGTTGATATTTTGACCAATAGTGGTTGATGCAGTTGGTTTTGTTGTTGTTGGAATTATTTTTGCTTTCTTCTGAGGTATTTCATTAGTTCCACTTGATGGACGTTTAAGTAATGTTACTTTTTTATTAGCATCAACTGATATTGTTGATGTAACAGGTACTCTATCTAAATCGACATCCATGATACGTACTTTAGTAGATATTGTTCTTTTTGGAATTCGTTTTAACATTGGATCAGTAGGAGGAGTTGGCTTAATGGCATTTCCTATTATATTTGGTTTCACTGTTGCTGTGGGTTTACTAGTTATTCTTCTAGGGGATTGAATCGATTCAGATGATGCTATTTTTTTGACTAAAGGTTTTCGTTCATCGAAATCATTATGATCTGATGATGATGATGATAATTTTCGACGCATCGGTGGTGTTACCCATGAATGATTGTCATCCGCAGTGGATTGTTTTGTAATAGTCTGTAACGAAATTGGAAGAGTTGATTTAGCAGCACTGAAATTAAAATTAAATCGTATTCGAGAGAGATACATAGATCAAAATGAACTTACGTAGAGACTTTTGGGTGTATTACTTCCATTGATTCAGGTTGATCAACGACTGATTGAGGTGGGGAATTCGATGGCGGAGAAAATGTTGCTTGAACATATTCATTAGAATCAAAATCAATTGGTTCTAGAGAATATTCTTAATTAGCTTTTCAAACAAATAAATAAATAATTACCGGTTTTTATATTTGTTTTAACTATAGGATGATGTACTCGTTGTTTTCGTCGTTCAAGTTCAACGATAGGTGTCGGGCGATATTCAGGAAACGACTCAGCAGTATTTGTTGTTGTTTGAGTTTGAGTTTGAGTTTGATGTTGATTTAATTGTGTTGCTATCGTACTTAGCGCTTGTGTTAATTTCTCAGATGTTTCATTCTTTGACATTGTTGATTGTGGTGTTGAATTTAGTGCATTAGCAAATACTGTTAAGCTTTGTAAAAGTGTACTTTGTAAAATAGATGTGATATCAATAGAAGGCATTGAATTTGTTATTGTTGTTGCCGCTGTTGCCGCTGCTGCATTACTTGTAGCAGCTGAAGATAGCTGATTAATAAGTTTATTCAGTGTTTCATTGGCATCTAGAGCACAATTTGAAAAGTATTTAGTTTAGTTTTTCTAATTTAAAAAACAAACCTGGTGGTATATTTATTAGCGATGATGCTGATGACGTATTCGTATTGGCATTCGATTGCGACGATGTTTGTATATGTTTAAAGTGGCAATTCGGCCTCGGACAAGCCACACGAGAAAAAAATGGACATGGAATATCACGAAAATAGTTAGCCGAAGGGAACATGATCTTAAACTAAATATATTCACAATAATTGTCTTTCAGTTAGAAAACATTCAGTTGTTATATGATGACTGTTGACAAATGAAATCATTCGTTTGTTCTATCTACCAGTCAGCTTTTTTTCTATGAATAGTTAGTTGTTTTGTGTGGTCGACGGAATGAATCGTTAAAATATGTGAACTATTTATCCAATTGAACACAATAAAAAGTATTTTTTAAAACCGAACATTTATCTACTCTGATTGTATGCAATGAACAAGCTAATATGACGCCATCTTTTATTTGTCAATAAATAACTATAGTCTTCTTTTTTGCATTCAACTGATAATAACAGACCTCAGTTCCGTATCAACTTCAAACTAAATATAAAATGATTTCAGTATTTAAGCTAAGACTGTACACCCAAGTGAATCAGTCTCACACATGATAGAGAATGCATATGTCGCATTGTTGACATTTGATCTATTCTTTTTCAATATATATGTTTAATTCGAAACACCTACACAACGAACCGCATCATTGGCACTGAATCAAGTAGCAAAAGAAACAAAGAACGAGAGAATACCATCGATATGATACAAAAATAATGTTTGTCTCTATACGATTAACTCAATCGTTGGATTCTCATTTTACGGAGACGTTTATTTTATTCGTAAAAAAACACAAAATCTAGGATTTGCTTTACTATCAATTTTAACTTTTGATTATTGGATAATAAAGAGAGAACTTTATGACCTTTATTTATTTGATATAAATAAAACATTCGTTTTTCTTCTTCCTGTGATTTACACTACTGAATCGAATATTTCTTTTCCACCAAAGTATCTTTATGTCATGTTGTAAAATCAAATAAAAACTAACAGCAGAGTCGTCGTCTATATGCACTTAGTCATATTCGATTTACTCACGTTCTATCTAATTGAATGGACGACAAGAAAACTCAATGTGTGAGTATTTGCCAAGAAAAAAACATGCGTAGAATTTTATCAGCATGCACATTTACAGATGTCTCCGCTCGAAGAAAAAAAAGAAAAAAGCGTCACACTATTATCAATAAATAAACATCGCTGTCTTTTGTTTTAGTTCCGAAGGCTTTGCTTCTATTAGAATGATTCTTATTGCACTTTCTGATGAGTTCTCTTTTTTGCTGTCAAGCATGTCGAGGTCGATAAGAAGACCTTACCATTTTTCAACATACTCATATACGCGCATTCGTATTATCTGATTCATCATCTTCTTTCACCATACTTCATTCTAAACACAAAAGCATGATTCAGTCAACACAAAAAAGTGTTTGTAATCAAAAAAAGCCATGCCATTTTCGACTTTCATTACAGAGTAGAGATAAAAAAAAACGAAAAAGAAGAAAAAGAAATTTTTTTTATAATAGGTGTTGTTGTTTTTTTTCGGTTATTATACTAACACTACATACAACATCAAATCTTTAGACGATAGCATTTAAAACAAAATTTGATGAGTAGAAATCCTTATGTATTTTGTTTTTCATCTTAACACCATTTGATCATTTCATATTCGTTATCGTTTCATAAACTCATCAAGTACAGTTATAGTTTGAAAGATGATGCAATCGAAAGAATATATTTCTGATAGTTTCTCTTGTCCTAATGAGCATATCAACGTACGACATAATCGTACAATAGACTTGTTCGTTATCTTTCATCGACTTGAACCTATATTGTATTGCTTTCTCTACGTTCTTTTCATAGATAAAATTGATGAACGCCAATGTATAGATAGATAACAACTAGATCTTTCTATTTTAGATGATCTTTTATTTTATTTAACAATAAATCAAAATGCCGGCACCTCCAAATAATACAAATAGATCGGTTGGTAATGCAATGGATAATAATTATGATCTACCTGATATGAAATATTTACGTCCCACCGATTCCAATCCAAGAGATACAATAGCCGATGCTAAAATAGCTAATGAATGGGCAGCAAAAAAACTTGTTTGGATACCCGATGAACAAGAAGGTTTTATATATGGTCAAATACGTCAAGAACAGCCTGATGGACAACTAACAGTTGACTTAGAAACTGGTAAACGTGTTCTTATACATAAAGATGATACGCAGCGTGTTAATCCTCCAAAATTTAGTAAAGCGGAAGACATGTCTGAATTAACTTGTTTAAATGATGCATCTGTATTATTTAATTTAAAAGAACGTTATTATTCCGGATTGATTTATACATATTCCGGTTTATTTTGTGTCGTTATTAATCCATATAGGCGTCTACCGATTTATTCTGAAAATGTTATTGAAATGTATAAAGGAAAAAAACGTGAACAAATGCCACCGCATATATTTGCTATTGCTAGTGATGCGTATCGTTTAATGTTACAAAATCGTGAAGATCAATCGATTTTATGCACGTATGTTAATATCAATAAGATGTTTCTATTTTCATAGTTTCTGTTTTCCAGCGGTGAATCTGGTGCTGGTAAAACTGAGAATACAAAAAAAGTTATTCAATATCTAGCGTATATTGCGGCAGCACCACGAAGTTCCCAACGATCATCAGGAAGTGGTGTCAATCAATATCAGGTAAATTTCGAGGACATCCTAGCAATTGTTTTCGTTTTAATAACTTTGATAAGAAATCTTGTTTGGTTTTTAGCAACAAGGCACAAAAATCACTGATGTATGCGTATGTAGACAGAGAAGAGAAATTTTTGTTTAATTTTTTAAAGTTTTAACATTTTTAGGGCGAACTTGAAGCTCA
This sequence comes from Rotaria magnacalcarata, assembly GCA_900239745.1. NCBI lineage: Eukaryota > Metazoa > Rotifera > Eurotatoria > Philodinida > Philodinidae > Rotaria > Rotaria magnacalcarata. The sequence continues at coordinate 28,530 of OENM01000343.1, read as the reverse complement.
ACTTCTTCAAGCTAATCCAATTCTTGAGGGTAAGAAGGACATGCATTGAAAATGAAAATGAATCTTTTGTTTATTAAGCTTTTGGTAATGCTAAAACGGTTAAAAACGATAATTCATCTCGTTTTGGTAAATTTATTCGTATTAATTTTGATACATCGGGTTTCATTGCTGGTGCATCGATTGAAACATATCTATTAGAAAAATCACGTACTATTCGTCAAGCTAAAAATGAACGAACATTTCATATATTTTATCAATTCTTACGCAGTGCTGATACACGAATGATCAGTGATTATTTACTAGAAGATTTTACTCGCTATCGATATTTAACAAATGGTAATCTAACAGTATCGGGTATAAATGATGCAGAAGAATTTCAAAGTACAATTAAAGCTATGCAAATCATGAACATATCCAATGATGAATTGCATTCGATATTTCGTACAATATCAGCTGTTTTACAAATGGGTAATATGCAATTTAAACAAGAACGTGATACCGATCAAGCAGCATTACCAGATAATACAGTAGCACAGAAAATTTGTCACCTATTAGGAATATCGGTGACGGATTTTGTACGATCATTTTTAAAACCGAAACTCAATGTTGGAAGAGATTTTGTGACGAAAGCACAAACAAAAGCTCAAGTAAGTAGTTAGAATTGCTTGATGGATTTCATAGCAAGAGAATTTTTCTCCAGGTTGATTTTGCTGTTGAAGCACTTTCGAAAGCGATCTATGAGCGAATGTTCAAATGGATTGTAACACGTATAAATAAATCTCTTGATCGAAGTAAACGGCAGGGTTCGTCGTTCATTGGAATTCTTGATATAGCTGGTTTTGAAATTTTTCAATTAAATTCTTTTGAACAATTATGTATTAATTATACAAATGAAAAGTTACAACAATTATTTAATCATACAATGTTTGTTCTCGAACAAGAAGAGTATCGACGAGAGAATATTGATTGGGCATTTATTGATTTTGGTCTTGATCTTCAACCAACAATTGATCTTATTGAAAAAGTAAATTAAAACTAAAACTATTAGCATTGAATTTTCCGAAGAAACGTAGAAGCAGATGATATTTTCCGCAACTTTGCATATCTGAAACAAAAGAGGATTCGTTTTCTTCTATTGTTTTACACTCCAGTCATCAGTAACTTTTATATTCATATAACACCTGTAGTTAAAATTTGTTTTATTTATAGCAAATGGGTATTTTAAGTTTACTAGATGAAGAATGTTGGTTTCCGAAGGCAACTGATCGAACCTATTTGGAAAAAATAATAAACACTCATGGTCAACATCCGAAATTCGGTTGAGTATTGTGTATTGTGTAATTTTAAATCTATGTTTGAGTCTGTCTAGGAAAACCGAATTATAAAGCCCCATCTGATTTCAGTATAATTCATTATGCTGGTAAAGTTGATTATTCAACTGATCAATGGTTAATGAAAAATATGGATCCATTGAATGATAATGTTGTTGCACTTCTACAAGCATCAAACGATCAGTTTACACGTGAAATATGGAAAGATGGTAAGTTATGAATTGTTTATTTTGAAGACAATAGAAACTCATTTTACATTAAGCTACTGTTTGGGGAATGAGACCCCATATTTTCCTTCAAAAATTTTCTTTCATACCTGATTATTGTGAGTTTAGCATGATGATTGAAGTGTAGCATTGTTTATTTTTTTTAAGCAGAATAAAATAATTTTCTATTTCTTGTCTTTTACTGTTTAGCGGAAATTGTTGGTTTAGCAGTAACAGATCAAAATGATGCAACATTAAATTTAAAATCAACTATTAAAAAAGGGATGTTTAGAACAGTTAGTCAACTTTATAAAGAACAGTTAACAAAATTAATGTTTACATTAAGAAATACAAATCCGAGTTTCGTTCGCTGTATTATACCAAATCACGAGAAAAAAGTCAGTAGAAATGAATACGAGAAAACATTAAGCATACTTCACATGGTTGTTTATATAGGCTGGTACTATTCATTCACCACTCGTACTTGATCAATTAAGATGTAACGGGGTACTTGAAGGTATTCGTATCTGTAGAAGTGGCTTTCCAAATAGAATCCTATTTCAAGAATTTCGTCAGCGGTAATAATCCATTTCAATCTCTGCTCTCTTTTTTCTAATTATTGCATTGAAATCCGTTTGTTTTTAGTTATGAAATTCTTTGTCCAAATGCCATACCGAGAGAATTCATGGATGGTAAAGCTGCAGCAAAACGAATGGTTAAATTATTTCAAGACAAAATTGAATCTCAATGCAACCAGTTTTTTTGTTTAGATTCAAGAACTTGAACTAGATGAAAATCTTTATCGAATCGGTCTTACGAAAGTCTTCTTTCGATCAGGCGTTCTTGGTCATTTAGAAGAGGAACGTGATCTTAAATTAACCGATATAATGACACAACTTCAAGCATTATGTCGCGGTGCTCTTGCTCGAAAGTAAATTATTCTAATAGATCGTTTTTGCTTCTAAATGATTTATTTTAAAGAAATTATCAACGACGTATTCAACAACTAAATGCTATTCGTGTTATTCAACGTAATGGTCGTGCTCTATTGAAAATTCGTAATTGGAAATGGTGGCGTTTATTTACAAAAATAAAACCATTATTACAAGTAACAAGACAAGACGAAGAATTGAAACAAAAACAAGAAGAAATGAATCGATTAAAAACAGAAATGGGATCGCGTGTAATACAAGCACAAGACATGGAAGAAAAATTACAATTAGTTCAACAAGAACGAAGTGTTCTTAATGATCGTCTTGCTCATCTTAATGAAGTTTTAGGAGAATGCGAAGAGGTAAATAATGAGTTGAAAGTCAGCTTTTTTAATTAATCGTTTTTTTGTTTTTGTTTTGTTTATAAAGAATTCACGTCGAATGCAAAAACGAAACGATGAACTCGAAAGTATTTTACAAGAAATGGAGCAGCGTTTGCAAGAAGCGGTTGATCAATTGAATAAATCAAATAAAGATCAACGAGAATACGACCAGCGTTTACGAGACACAACTAAACGGTGAATAATAATTAAGATTATACGACAAAAAAGAAAAAAAAAACTTTATTAAAATTATTTTTAGTCTTGAAGATGAAGAACAAAATCGACAAAAATTACAACTTGAACGTACGCAATCAGAAGGAAAAATAAAAAATCTTGAAAATCTTGTTGCTACTCTACAAAATGAACTTTCGAAAGTAAATATTTTGATTTAATTTTTGACACAAAAAAGCTAAACGAATTTATTTAGGGACAAAAAGAACAAATCGTTCTTTATGATAAATTTCAAGATACTGTTGTTGACCGGCAGAAGGAAGAAGAAAAATTAAAAAATCTTCTTAAAATTAAAACTAAATTAGAAAGCCAATGTAATGATCTTCAACAACGGTTCGATCGTGAAGTTGAGGTAGGTTATTTTCTTTTCAAACGAGCCAAAGATGTTCTCTATCCAATGAAATACTTTTGCATCTGGTAGAATATTCAATCGATGAGTACTACTCATTTGTAAATGCCTTGATATAGCTATTCTATTGTTCCGTAATATTTTATCAACGAGCGTTGCCCGAAGAACTCGGTAAGACATTTGCGAGGAATGGAATCGATTGTAAGCAGAGAACCATAAAGAATATTATGGCTCCATTGGTATGATCTTAACAGTTGAGGTCAACCTAGATTTCTTAATGAATAATTCATCGATATCTTCTCAGCATATGGCTTTGTATTTAGGCTACTATTTGTATCGACGCATAGATTCCCTAGTATTTAGGTAGACATATACACGTAGATCTAACATACAGGATTTTCTAATCACAAATTGACTTCAATTCTTATTTCCTGTAAAGGTAATATGTTAACCTTGAGAGATTTCAAGTTACAAATCATATTTTCATGAATAATTAACTCATAATCTCAGTATATGTTTGTTTGTAAAAATAATTTTCTATTTTCAGCTTCGTCAAAAACGTGATCGTGATATTCGTGAACTAGAAATTGAAAATCAAGAACTTCTTGGTCAACTACAAGACTTAAAACAATCTATAAAAGGTCTCGACGCACAATTGAAACGACGTAATGAAGATTTAAATAAGGTTATAGCAACTGCCGAAAGTGACGCTGCAACAAAAGCAAACTTTCAAAAACAAATACGCGATTGTCAAAGTGAACTTGATGCTTTACAAACTAATTTTGCAAGTGAAAAAGAAATACGTAAAAGTTTAGAATCTGAAAAACGTTCATTAATGGAAGAAAATAATTCACTACGTAATGAAATATTCGATTCAACAGATGTCAGTCAAGAAATACTTGAACGAGAAAAAAAACTGCAAGAAGATTTATCATCATTGAAAAATGAATTGTATCAAACACGAAAAAATCATGAAGAAAATATTGTCGATCTACGTTCAAAACATTCGAAAGAACTCGAAGAATTAACAAAAACATTAGAAAATACGAAAAAACAATTGCAAGCATCTACGAAAGATCTGCAGCCATTGAAAAATGAAATTAAAGATCGTGAAAATGAACTTAAAAATTTAAGTGTTTCAAAACTAGATATCGAAAGAAAACGACGACAATTAGAAACACAAACTCAAGATCTTCAACATAAATATAGTGAAAGTGAAAGAATTAAAAATGAACTTCTTGATAAATTACAAGGTTATCAACTGAATATTGAATCTTTAAATGCAGCCTATATTGAAGTTGAGCAACGCTTACAAAACAATGAACGTACTATAAACAGTCTCAAACAAGATAATCAAGATTTGCAAGACAGTTTTCAAGATGAAAATCGTCAAAAAATGAATGCTCTATTTAAACTTCGTCAAATCGAAGGTTCAATGAATGAATTGAAAGAACATCTAGATGATGAAGAAGAAGAAAATCGTAAATTAAAAGCAAAAACAATTCAATTAACACAAGAAAATAATGAATTACGTCGCGCAGCAGAACAAATTGAACATACAGAAGAACTTCGTCGACAATTACAACGTGAAAAAGATATTTTAGTTGATGACCTTGACAATGAAAAAGCACTAAATTCGAAACTAACAAAATCCAATCAAAAACTCACGAATGATATTACTGATCTTAATGTTGAATTAGAACGTTATAATACTGTGATACAAAATGTTGATAAAACGAAACGTTCGTTCGAAAAACGTATTCAAGACGAGAAAAAAATACAAGAAAAACTACGTCAAGAACGTGATCAAAATGAAAAAGACTTTCGGGAAAGTGAAACACAACGTTTAAATCTATCGAAAGAGCTCAACGAACGAAATTATGCTTATGAAGATTTGGAAAAGCGTTTCAAAAAATTACGCATCGATAGTGAAGCAAGTCAGAACACAGATGATGTTGGAAGATATATTCAAGAATTAGAAACTGTTAAACGAAATTATGGTAAGAAAACAAAATACGATGAGATGATTTCTCATTGGTAGTTTACTCAAGTGATAAATCCTTCTGTTTTTAGAATTGATGCTTGACGACCAGAAACATCAAATAACCGAACTTGAAGACGAGTTACAAACATCTGAAGATGCTCGTTTACGACTTGAAGTAAATATCGGTGCATTGAAACAAGCCATGGAGAAAGTAACACTAGATTGTAATAATGAAATCGATAATATTAAACGTTCAACAAATCAACGATTAAAAGACTATGAATCCGAAGTTCAAGAAGAACAAAAATCAAAACAACAAATAATTCAACAACGTAAAAAACTTGAAACGGATCTTCAAAATACGTATCAGCAAATCGAAGAAGCAAATAGGTCAAAAGAAGAAACCATGCGTAATAGTCGACGTTTACAAGTAAAGCAAATGTTAGTTTTCAGATGAAAATTATTCGATTGAATTTAGATTCAGATTCGTGATTTAACACGTCAATTAGAAGAATCTAAACCTCAAGATACTCTATCGAATCAGACCGTTAAAGAATGGCAAACAAAATTAAAAGCATACGAACAAGATATTGAACAATTATCAGAAGATAAAGATAATCTTGAACGGCAATTTCGTCAAATTCAAACAGAACGTGATGAACTTCAAGAAGAAATTTCGAATATTGGTCGAGATTGGTAAATTTTTATTAATCCATTGTTATTTTTTTTTGTGTTTTCGAAAACTTCTCTCTTGCTATTTAGCAATACTCTTATCGATGAAAAACGTCGATTGGAATTACGTATCAATGAACTTGAAGGAGAATTCGAAGAAGAACAAATCAATTCAGAAATAAATAATGAAAAATTAAAACGATTCGTCACGAGCTATGAACAAGCTATGCTTGAATGTAATGCCGAGAAAGAGAAAAATACACAACTTGAAGTAAATATTTCATGATAAGAAAATGTTAAACTAGAGTGTTTCGTAAATAGATGACCCGTAGTAATCTTGAACGTCAAATTCGAGATTTACGTGAAAAACTTGAGACCAATGATGGATCTACAATCGAACAAGCAAAAGCAAAAGTCGCTGGATATGAAGTTAAGATGTATGCGTATGAAGAACAACTTGATAATGAAGTTCGGTATGTTATTTAAAATCATTGCATTGAAGTTATAGAAAAACAAAATGCGAAAACATCGGATTTGCATCCGATCGTTATGCGTACATCAAAAACTGAATCGATTTATATATGTTGTGAATAATTCTGGGAAAAACATTTTTTTGAAAAAAATCCCTGTGCCCCCCGTCAGCGATAGTCTAGTCAATAATGACAATTTTTTCGATAACTCAGCCATATTTCTTGACGGATTCCTCTCATCTTCGAACTCGCCTGAGATATTGATGAGATCATTGTGTGTACACTAGAGTGTACTCACGTTTTGAGTACACAAAAACTAAAAACATCTGATAAAATATAAAACGATCACATTGATTTACTTTCGATATTTCAGAGAAAGACAAAAAGCGTATCGAAATGTACGTTTACTTGAAAAACGACTACGCGAAGCATCGACTATTGCCGAAGAAACACAAAAAACCGGAAATTATTATAAAGAAGAAGTAAGCGAAATTAGTTTTGGTAATGAATTTTATTCTTTCTTTTTTTTTCGAGTTTGAAAGAGCTGATGCACGTCTACGTAAAATGAAACGTACAGTAGACGAATTACAAGAAGATTTATCACAAACAAAACAACGTTTACGTAAAGCTCAACGAGAAAAAGATGAAATCGAAGAAACTTCATATTCAAGAAGTCGGTAAGCAACTAATCTATAGACATTGATTAATTCTAATCTAGCTCTAATTCCATATTTAAATATATACTTTTTCTCTTCGTGAACTAACATTTTATCAGAAGAGCATCATCTATAGCTGATTCATTAACGCATCGAGGTTCTGTCATCATGAGCATTGATGAAAGTGTCGAGGTATTCTACATAACATCACTTGTTTTGCTCTTTGCCACTGCTTTCTCCTTTGATAATGTACACCATTTCGCTTGCATTGTCATATTCATATTTTCATGAATAATAATTATTTGTTAATTGCACTAAAAGCATGTTGAATCATTTATTATTTATATATACATCAAGAATTTTCTCCTAATGACAAATCGGTTTTGAATGAGAAAAGAATTTTTTAATTGAATGTCACTATTTCGTTAACTTCGAGAACAACAGAATCAAAGAAAGGAATTTTTAATTTTGACTTTGCGACTTTGCATATAGACAAATCGCAATGAGGGAAGTTTCTTTCTATGAATATTCTAGCGCCTATCGCCATTCCTATTCGTGACAAAAGAGTGCTTCTGTAAAAGACTGCTGTTCGCTAAGAATTTTCTTTATGCAAATCTCTACACGAATAAACTGAAAGCTCGAATTGCCTTCAAGTTGTTTATAATTTATCTGATGAATAAAATCTACCGGTTTTTTTCCTGGTGTATTAGATATCGCGTATACATGTCACAGAGGTTCACAAACATTTTAATTCTCCTTTAAATTTGTTTTTCATGCAAAATTTCCGGTGATGACAGGTTACCTTCCGACCACTTGATATTTGAAACAGTAGTATAGACTTGTCAACAGCATACTTTGTACTCGACTAGACCAATAAACTGAAGTTACCATGACTCAAAAATTATATAATAAATGAATCAATACAGATTTATTTAAAGCTGCGCATGTTTATTTATTCAATTGACTCTATTCAATATATATCTTTCGTCATTTTTAGCCCAACGACAACACTTAATTCTCCTGCTCCGTTCAAGAAAAAATCTTTATCAACAACAAAAAATTATCCAGAAGTGTTCGATGATGATTTAACATCTGAATCAACGAATGCAAATTCAACAGAGACTCCTGATAGCGGCAATACTACTTTAAGAAATAGTACAGCTGAAAGTTTCAACAATAGAAATTCGTAGGGGAAAAGTTAGCATTATTTTCCGATTCATTTTATATTATGTGTGCGTTTGTATGTTGTTTCGTTTTCGTTCTTTTTATGTTTTGCAAATTTATAACAGTGAAAATATTTTGCTCAGGGTTCGAGCTCTTTTGTTTCCCCTCAATATTATGGCCTAGTTTAGTTTTCTCTGCTGTATAAGATATTGCATAGTTAGGAAACAAAATTCAATAGGAACATTCCATCTATATTCTATTTTTATTTAACCATCATTCTTAGATTTTCAGTCATCTGTCCTTGAGAAGCTCCTTTTTTCTTCTTTATTTCGGTTATATTATGACTCGTATAGTATCAAAATTTGCCTGTTCTTTTTCTCCTGTTTTATTGTCTTTTTCATATAAAATATATTCTCTCTAAATTCTTTGATGTATATATATATATATATACATAAACGGAACTGTCACGAAAAAGTATATCCTTCCTGAAGTGATTCCATACAAAACAAAATGACTCTTTTATTATTATTATTCCTTTTCATGACAACAGCAATAGCATATGAGTATAAAAATGACGACAAGTAATAGACAGATGAGATTGATAATGAAAAATGATAATTGGCATAAGAGTAATGCACACGCATAAGCTATTATACGACCCACAGAACGCATGGCAAGTGATTGAGCAAATTTAGATGACGAAGAAAATTTAGTAGCATTGCATAGACAATCTAAATATAGATATATATATATATATATATATGTATATATGATTATCATTGATAGTAGTAGTAGTAGTAGTAGTCGAATTTCCTTCAAGTACTTACGAATGGCAATTGTTGTCCAAAGGCCAAGCACAATTCCGAAAAAAAAAAAAGACATATGTTTCATATTCAACGTTGATATTCCATGTAGAGTCGATGTTCGAGTGTAATATAAAAATCCCATGGTTAAAAAATGTAAAATTGTGGTAAATGATACAGAACTCTAAAGAAAACATTTTTTTATTTCATATAAATTTTTCTTTCGTCGATTTTATTTACCATAATAGAAATGTGTTTAGTTACAAAAGCTAATATTGTACTGGATATCGTTCCACCTAATCCATAGATAATCATCATTTCAACTGTATGTCGAAGACCAAAAAGACATGTGACATCAAACTAAATTAAATAAGCATCATCAATGATCATAATTGTTTCTTTCATTTTGTTTCTTACTTTTGTAATATTACCAAAAAGATAACCTTCTTGAAAACCAATAAATAATGCAAATAAATAATGACGATAACGAATAAGTCTTTTCGATGATGTTGTTATATGTGTTTGTGCATTTTCATTTGAATAATATAATATTGACATACGTCTACTCATACTTAATATTGACGTTGTCCATTCAGCACCAGCTTGTGGTAATAAACTAATTATTGTTAATATAAGTAGACTGATAAAAAATATATAACGTGATGGTTCATTTTGCCATTCTAGAAAGATCGAAGAAAAAACAAATTAACTAAATTAGTCAAACATGATTACAAGTAAAAAATAATGTACCTTGTTTTTTCTCATTCAAATGTAGTGTTAAACTAACTATAGTTGGCGGCGGTGGTAGTCTTAGTATTTGATCATTTTCATCTTGCGAATCATTGAATTGCAAACATGGAATAACAAGACATGGTTGTGAACCAATTAAAATATATTCACGTCGATATTGTTGAACTAAAATAATAGCCAATAGAAAAAGACCGCCAATAGTTAATGCTAAATGACATAGAGAATTGTAAATAAATGCAAATATATTAAGTCGCATTGTTAAATTTTTAATGCTTTTAATAGGTAATGATGTTGACAATTGTAATATATGATCGAAGGATTTTATTATCATACAACTGTAACTAATCCCGCTTATGCCAGCACTCAAAAGTAATAAACGATAGTATGACTGAAAATATTGCATGGCTACCCAGGCCCCAGTAAATATCGTTGCAATAACAATTAATATCTGTGAAAAACGATCGTAGGCTAATACATTCGATATTGTCCAACGATATCGAACTAGATGTATGCGTGATGCATGTGCAGCTAAAACAAGCGCTCCAACTAAGGCACATAAATGAAATGTTAATAGCGATTGAAAACTAAGTTCATTCGAGTGTATAGATGTTTGTAAAACTTCAGTTGGAAAAAGACTAGCAAGTGCAAACACGGATGCAAATGATCGAACAATAACCATACGATAGACAGATATTTTAGACATGAGTGATGCAGTTGAACAATCATTACTATCGTCAACAGATTCAGGTCCAGCTATAGAACTTCGTGCCGATACTGGATTTGTTGATGGTAATGTTGTACGCGATTTGGAATGTGCTGGTCGAAGTGCATGTACGGGTGAACCGAGTAGAAACGTAGCATTTTCTAATAGAAGATCACTATCAGGCGAACGAACGGCTGGTTGACTTATACTCCGTTGTAAATGATCATTTTTACAATTTGCATATGTATCCTGAAGGGCATAGAGCGATCGAGTTGTATGAGCATGACCATTTATAGATGACCCTGAGGATGACGATGAAATCATCTGTATACGATTATTCATATGGATATGATCATGTTTTGATGTGTTGATAGCAATTTGATAGCTAGCACGACGTGGTTGAATATCGTTCATAATCGATGAATAATATTGGCGATGATATGGTGAACTTGAGAAAGTTCGAATAAAATAACCGTCCGTATCTTTGTTCATATTGATTGTGGTTTCTAGATATGGCATAAAGAAGAAGAAGAAGAAGAAGAAAATACGAAATTGTTTTCTTTTCTAACACCAAAATTTCTCGTGATAATCGAAGCAATTGAGTAATCCACTCAATGAAACCTTGAGAAGGATTCTCTTTCTAATTTTGTTTCATGTCTCTTTTTATTCTTAAAACAATCTATGCATGCTGTTTTTTCTTTTTTTTTGCTCCCATCTGTCGACTTCTCGAATGATTATAGGTCCAAATGCAGATACACAAAAAAGAGAAGAATAGTCCTTCATATAAAGCGACATTTTTATATTTTTATCTAAACATACAAGAATCTTGTCATTGACATTAATGAATGATCGTGTTGGATCCACTTTTATTTTTCGTAATCAGTGTCTGTCAAATAGTCTTGTGAGATTAGCGTGTATGTAAATGACATGTTCACATTTACTTAATATGCAAAATTAATATATGGACATAGAGACTTACCTAACATGCTTATAATCCGTTCTAGAGCAATGATGTTGAATCCTTGTATTTTTCTTCGCTTATCCGATTGATCCAATCTGAATGAAGATCCATCATCATCAAGTCTGTTTTATTAACAACATAACACAACCGACCGGATCGTCATGATCTGATAAGCAGGATCGATCATAGTAATGGCAAATCTCTTTGCAGTTCTGTCTAGCTTTTTTCGTTCTAGTCATCATCATCATCAACATAGCCGGCATCATGTTCTCTGCTACTTTTTTCCTTTTGTGCTTACGCGTTATAAATTGTAAAGAGAGGAAATAGCTCACTTGTTTAGCATTCTTTTTCTCACTCTATTCTCCTTTTCTATATGTCTCTCGTTTTGCGGCATTGATAAACAAGAGACAGAGAGAGATAATTCCGTTTGCATTGAGTGGTACTAGTTGAGGGTCCGACCGTAGCGTACGAATGAAGTGAATCTTCGTCAGTCGACTCGCATGTTTGAAACAAAAGAATGAGTCGATTAGTGCTGACGGGCCAACCTCTTGATTGAAGAAATCTCCACTAACGTTAGTGGCATGCACGTTCATCATCAATTTCATTAGTTCATCGTTCTTTCTCCGATCAATTCCACTTAGATTCTTTCATGTCTCGTTTTTTTCTAGACATAACTTTGGCTTAACAGTTTAACAGATATATCTAGGGTTTTTTCTTCTTCTTCTTCTTCTTCTTCTTTTCTAGTTCATTCTCTCAAAGATATTGCATTTTCGATGACTTTGCCCTCGTATCTTTTTTTTTCTATTTTCCGCACCGTCTGATATACAATTGAATCGGAAATACGCTTTTCTGAACACGCATGAAAATTTTATCAACTATAGGGCATGATGAAAAATCAAGAGAATAACTATAATGTAAACAACAAACAGAACTATTAAATGGATAAGATCATGTCCACTACTTGAATTATTCGGTACTATTGTTCGCCACTTCAATTCACTTATATATGGTGAACGTATTGTTTTTGCTTGGTTCCATGCATGATAAACAATATAGGTAGTTTTCTTATCGCGTCCAACAATAATCGAGTTATGTCCCGGTCCTATAATAATATCTTTTATTGAATGTGTAATTCGAGCTTGATTGGTTGAATCTTCTGTATAGGGTCCCATAGGTGACGAATAAGCAATCCCATAATCGACACCATACGATGTATTTTGCCAATTGCCACCGCTATAAAAACATATATATACTCCTGATTCTTGTTGCCAAGTCGCTGCACCTTCCAACGTATACCAATCATAGATGTCATGGTACATAGATCGATTACGTTCGTAAAGTTGCCAATCATGTTGTGCACGTAAAACAATACTTTCATTGCCAGCTAATCGAGTCATATTATTAATAAGACGATCAACTACAATGCCTGTTCCAACACGATAATTATTATTTTTATCAAGAAAATCTCGACTATAAAATAGATACCATTGGCCATCTTTTCGATCTTGAAATGGATGCGGATCAATAGCAAATGAAAGTTGTGTTACATTAGTTAATTCTATCGATTGACTATCATAATAGGGACCCAGTGGTGAACTCGATGATACAACACGTAAACGATGTTGTTTATCGTCAAATCCAACGGAATAAAATAAATAGAAAATATTATCTTTTTCAGCTATTTCAGGTGCCCAATATGAAGAAGGTTGATCGGGTTGTTCTATCACATTTAAAATATCACCAGAATATGTCCATTCAATTAAATCATCAGATCTAAGCGATGGAAAAGTAGTTTTATTTTCACTCAAAACAACACCAGTACCAATCATATAATAAGTTCCATTGAATTCAAATGCAAATGGATCTGCTAAATAATTAGGCCATATTGGTTTTTTAGGATATTCTGTAATACCTTGTGGTACAAATATGGCATTAATAGTACCGATTATAATGAAAATAACTAAACAACTCCTATCAATTGCGTTTTTCATAAAGTAATATACTATAAAGATAAAAAAATAACACAACACAGAATGAATGACGTGGATAAAGAATGCTGGTTTTTGTTGCGTTTAGAGAATTTCGTTGTTTCTCTGTCGGTTTTTACTATTATTACTATGCTTTCAATATGATGATATTAATCTTATTATTTTTGTCAAGAGAAGAAAAAAAGCTTACGTTAGTCTAAGCTAATTGACATTCTATTTTTTTTTCTTGCGTCATTCGATTCACAATTGTATGTATACGAGCGACATATGTACATTTTGTCTACGATTGGTCAGCGAAGTATTCCAGTAGATAAAGATAAAGTTTGATTCACGAATATCTCATCTCTTTCATATCTCGTCTTTTTTTTTTGTTTTGTTAAACATTTTGAGAATGGATTCAGCAGGTAGAAAAGTTATCGTATGCGATAATGGTACAGGCGTAAGTAGCCGAGTATTTTCAATCAAATACATATTCGATAAACGTTTTTCTCTCGTTGTTTTACAGTACATCAAATGTGGCTATTGCACTTCGAATTTTCCTGATTTTCATTTTCCATGTATGGTTGGTCGACCGTTGATTCGTTCTCGTGCAAAAGTAAATAATATTGAAGTTCAAGATATAATGGTCGGTGATGAAGGTATTTCAGTCGAAATACAGTTGACACTTTTATTTTATCCTATTTTTTCTTCTAGCACAAAAAGTTCGACAAATGCTTGAAATCAATTATCCTGTTGAAAATGGTATTGTTAATAATTGGGATGATATGAAACATGTCTATACATATTTATTTGGTCCAAAAAAGATGAATGTTAATCCTAGTGATGCTAAAATTTTACTAACAGAAGCACCACTTAATCCAGTTAAAAATCGCGCAAAAATGTTAGAAGTTATGCTTGAACAATTTCAATTTCATGAATGTTCACTGGCCTATCAAGCTATATTAACATTGTATGCTCAAGGAATTTTAACTGGTGTTGTAGTTGATATTGGTGATGGTGTAACACATATTTGTCCAGTTATTGATGGATTTTGCTTGCAAAATTCAATTGCACGACTTGACATTGCTGGACGAGACATAACAAGATATTTAATTCGCTTATTACTTCTACGTGGGGTAAATAATTTTTTTTTTCTTCTAATATGACACGGGAGATTCTCACAGTTCTATAAATAGAGACTGAGATGTTATTTTTGTTTAACCTTTTGAATAGATAACATGTACGTACAAACGTTTTTGTTTACTCGACTAATGAGTTCCTTTAGTACGTGCGTGTATATTCTGTTTTAATGTTATTTCGTGATAGTTGATGAAGTGCCGAAATCCCAAGGGTAGCTTGGATAAGAGTGTGTATGAAATATTGAATTGGTATTGATTCACATGCAATAGTAAAAATCATAAAATAATTTTGTTTTTAGTATGTATTCAATCAATCGGCTGATTTTGATACTGTTCAACAAATCAAAGAAAAACTTTGCTATGTTGCACATGATCTTGATCAAGAACGCCAGTTAGCATTGGATACAACAGTTCTAGTTGAAAGTTATACATTACCCGATGGTCGAACAATAAAATTATCTGGTGAAAGATTCGAAGCCCCTGAAGTGCTCTTTCGGCCATCGTTATTAGGTTTAGATGTGAAAGGTGTTGCTGAACAAGTATTCAAAGTCATAAATAGTGCACCTATGGATGATCGACGTAAACTCTACAAACAAATTGTACTTAGCGGCGGTACAACAATGTATCCAGGCTTTGGTACGCGTCTCGAACGTGAATTAGAAAAACTTTATGAAGAACGAATTCTCAAAGGACAACCTGATAAATCGGCTAAGAATGTTATTTGTATTGAAGCTCCACCACGTAGAAAGAATATGGTGTTTTTAGGTGGTGCTGTTTACGCTAATTTAGTTAAAGACACGCCAGCTCAATGGATATCTCGACGTGATTATGAAGATCAAGGCATTGAACGTTGCGTACAACGATTGAATCAAATATGTCCACGATAAGAAAAAGAATGATTATGATTTTAGCATTTATTTAAAACAATAATTCCAATTAGTCATGTCTGATTCTTCGTCTTCGTTTTCTTTCCATTGTGAACTTTTCTGCTAGTGCAATTTGTTTTCTTTTTAATACGAGTGTGCGCGTTACTTTGCTTTTCTTTTATTTTCTTCTCTGGTAATTCTCTACATTTATCATCGAATGAACTAACTGCACTTGTAGATTAATATCGATCATTTATTGAGACACAATGATTGATCGAATTCGTTGTGCATCGATTACATTGACTATCATCAGTATTGGATTTGTGGTTGGTGGTTGCTTACTAATTGCTTTTGGTGATTCACTTATTAAAAAGATTGTTAAAAATGTATAAACTAATTCTTCTTGTTTTTTAATTTAATTCTATCTTTTAAATTGAAAAGGAATGCCAACTGAAACCGGGAACAATTCTTTACAATAATTGGCGGGATTCTCCTGTGCCATATTATATATCAATTTATGTATTTGATCTTCAAAATACAGAGTTCCTCAATGGTACATCGAAGCCAAGCCTTAAACAACGAGGTCCATTTGTCTATAAGTGAGCTTGATGGCAGCCTCTATTGATAGAAAATTGATATGATTCTCTTCTCTTAAGGGAAGTGCGAGAAAAAATTAATTTAGAAGCATATGAAAATGAAACAATTTCCTACCAAGAACCACGTTCGTATACATTTGACGCATCACGATCACCAGAATCTGATACAATAAATGTAACAACAATAAATCTTGTGTATATGGTAAAATAAAATATTGTCTAGTGAACATTTTGTTAATATAAGCATTCATAGATATTAGTGAACTATCTTCAAATGGAACATGTTCCGTCTATATTTCGACGTATAGTTGGAGAATTACTATCAGTTCAAGAGAAGCCAATTATGCAACATACTGTGCAAGAACTTCTTTGGGGTTATACAGATCCATTATTACGTATTCTCAAAACGGAATTTCCAGATATTATCTCGGATGATCGTGTATCGATTTTTGATGCATCGGTAATTTAGAAGTCCTTCGTTTTATGAGTATTTAATTTCTTACATCAAGAAGACTAAATAGAATTATTTAAAGACGCACTAAAGACATGTAGAAAAACCTTATCAAGTACGCCTGTGTTATTTTAGGACGTTTAGATAAAGACGAGAGATAAATAATAGTGAGGTTTATTTTTGTGTTAATTTGAGAAACTTTATGATCGAAAATTATGGATTTCGACGAGAGTAAAATCATGATAGTAGCAGCCGATTAAATTATTTCTCTATTGCAGGTCAGTGGAGCCGGATCAAACATCTATTTGGTGAATAATGGTGTTGGTCGTGATGAAAATTTTAATGACCGTATTAATGAAGTTGGTCTAGTTGAACGATTTAATTTTGAATCAAAATTGTCATATTGGTCGAATGAATATGCAAATATGATTAATGGAACGGATAGTACATTGTGGCATCCGTCTACACGTAAAAATGAACGTATCTATTCATTTATTTCGGATATTTGTCGATCAGTTTATCTTGATTATAATGAAACACTCACTAATAACTTTAATATAGAAACTTATCATTATACATTACCAAATAGTGTATTTTCAAATTCAACAGAGAATGAAGGTTTCTGTTTGAATTCTACAATTGCTAATAAAACGAATGAACTTGAATGTTTACCAAGTGGTCTATTTTCATTAAAAACATGTATACGTTGTAAGTAAATTTATTCTAAGCAGTTCAACTATTTATTTTTTATTGTTTTTCTTAAATATCTATTTAGTTCCTGAGAGTATGATAGCAATACCATTGCCTATTATTGGATCAAGTCCACATTTTTTGGCAGCTGATCCTGCTGTACAAAATGCTGTTTATGGATTAGAACCTGATGATATCGCGCATCGTAGTTTTGTCGATATAGAACCACTTACAGGCAGTTAGTACTCGATAGTTTAAACGAGATTAATAGAAAATCATATTTATTTTATTTTCATTAAATACTAGTTGTCATGAATGGATCACGACGACTTCAAGTCAATTTAAATGTTATTAATGATTCAGCTATAAGGTACGTATCTATAAAGATTAATATCTAATGAAGATAATTATCGAATTATTCTAGTGCAATTTCTCGTATACGTCCAGTTGTTTATCCAATGATATGGATTGATGAAGTAAGTTCGACGATATTGAAAACATTGAATGACTTATTTATTTATTTATTATTATTACATTTTAGCATGCTGAAATCGATAAACCGAATGCAGATAAATTTCGTAAAAAAGTAACTGTGCCAATTACGGCACTTCATGTTATGAAATATCTTATACTCAGTATTGGTATTGCTTTATTTGTTATTGTACTTGGTTTAATAGCATTTAGTCGATATAGAGTATGTTATTTAAAAATTTATCTTTCATTTTTTCATATTGTTGTTATTATCTGTGTTCACAGACCAATACATCGGGTCCTGCATTTCCAAAGGCTGCTGCAGATGAAACATCATCATTACTTTTTTGAAAAGAACATTGATGACAAAGTCAAAATGCAATATTTTTCTTTTTCGTATTATTTTTTTAATTTCACACTGTCTTTCATTTGTCAATAATTGTCTTGTATATAAGCCTATGGATGAATGAATGAAAAGATGTAAACATCAATAGTATTTAAATAAATATGCTATAATGTTATTATTTTTTCTATTGTAATTTTTAATAAAATAATAATAATAAAATGTGTGTCATACAAAAAATCTATTCGGTATTTTCAATAGGCAAATCGCATTATCGATATGATAAACTCTAGTCGTCTCCATCCTATAAATCAACATGAAATTGTTAGGCAATATCAAAAGACTTGACAAGCATTGAAATGGATTTATTCGCTTTTTTGTTAGAAGAATAGGCGTTCAACAGACATTAAAAATAATCTTATTTTTTAATTACTTTCATAGATGCTGAAGAAAACAGTGAATCCTACTAGTCAACTTAAATCTTTTATAGACTATATATAAGCATCATAATGAATGACTTTTCATCACCTAGAGATATTGGTTTCTAATAAAATATTTAGCGTTCTAGTCATATTCAGCTGTTAAATTTTCATCCAAACATGCTATTGATTTACGAGATGAGTAGGATTAAATCCTGAATTTATTGAAAAGAAATCGGAATGTGAAAGATGAGAGCTGCCATTCTTTTTATTGTATATTTAGTTCGGTTGCAAAAATATTTAGTAATCTATTTAGTCCTATGACTAAAGTATTAGAACTATCGAGGTATACTGGTTTTCTGCGTTGATATCAAGAATTTGGAATGTATCAATCATTCGCTGCGAAGATCAGTATAGCTGGGATCGGAGACCGAAACGAATGACAAAAGTGTCATTCGATTCGATTCTGCTTTTTAGGACATGGATTCGGATTCGATTCGACTTTTCTGGTCTTTCAAAATTGTAGGGTGTGGGTGTGCTTGTGTTGAGAAACTACTCTCCCACCTACCTACACCCACACCCTACTTTCGTTTATCTCTCCATTGGTCCATTGGTCAGTAGACCACTAGATATGAAATTGTTAGTAAAGTAGTAGAAAAGTGAAGTATGAGGAAGTGTTTCAAGTGTGTGTTGTTGTTGTTTTTCTCTCGAAGTTATAATAAACTAGGAAGTGTTAGGCCTACATCCTAACAGTACTGATGCCAAATAAAATTGCCATCTCTTTGGGTCGATTGTTGAAAGCGAAAAGATATAAAGGTAATAGCATTTATGTTAAAAGGAAGTGCGACTGTTTACACTGATAAGAATGTGACTCGTTGAAAAAAATGATTGATACCATGCAGAAAGGTCTATGAAACATTTCGTTGGATTAAAAACACCTAACTTCATTTGTAAGTATGTTTCATGTTGCAGTTCTCCAAAAAATGTTTTTTCACTTTCGACGTGCGCCAAAAAGTCAACTGATAAGCTTTGTATAGGTTGGCATAATTCTAAACGGAAGTGACATTTAATCCATATGTTACAATCAGTTTGGTTTTTTCGTCTAGCATGAAACCATGCTTCTATATAAGAGTACAGTACACAACTAGGTAACATGCTGTGACTCCACGAAGCTGCTAAATATTTGAAACTTCAACAGAAACGCGAGTTGATCATGTCTAATACCCAAGACTTCAATTCAACCAGCCAGTCGGTATGTCAGATTCTTTGTAGTTTATTTGATGATGACGATTCAGTAGCTCCCATTATATTTCTGGGACTACTTTTAAAACTCTACCCATGTCGTGCGAACCGGTGCAAAACCGTCGGTTAACCGCGGTTATTTTTTACAAAAAACGGTTAACCGCGGTTCCCTAAGCCATTTTTATGACTTTCCAGCATAAAAACCGACGGTTAACCGCGGTTAAGCGCCCAGTTAACCGGAAAAATAACCGATTTATTATCGACCAACCGTTTACTTGTCCGGTTAACTGGGCGCTTAACCGCGGTTAACCGTCGGTTTTTATGCTGGAAAGTCATAAAAATGGCTTAGGGAACCGCGGTTAACCGTTTTTTGTAAAAAATAACCGCGGTTAACCGACGGTTTTGGACCGGTTTGCACGACATGGGTATTCTCTATTACTGAATGTGGAATTCATTTTCAGGTGTGCGACTTCTGCATTATGTGTCTGGGTTCGTTTGGCATACAAGAAGAACGAATACCATGCCTTTGTATCAACCCGGAATGCAAACAACACTTTTGTGCTCAATGTGTAAAGCACATAAGAATTTATAACGGCCCCGATCGACCATTCCGGTGCATGTATTGTTTAACAGAATATAAGAAAAATGAAGAGCCAAACAAAAACGAATCTGTTGCAGAACAGCTATGGGATGAAGCAGCTATTAGATATGGCCTTTAGCGAACACGCCAATTAGTGTCAACACAATGTAACGCTATCGATTTGGCTGCTGACATTGATTGTCGGCATCGTCATCTTCAAAACTTAATTTCTGTATGCAAAGGTTTTTCTCACCAGATAATAGACGATACAAAACTAATCAACGCTGAGAATATGGCCAAGCAACTCTCAACTATTCTGTATCATATGAGAACCAATCCAAATGCTAACCCGAATGAATATAGTTCTCTTTATCGCACCATCATCTCGATATCCAACGGCGAAAACATTGGATCACTCTATATTCAACTTTGTGAAGAGTTACTACTTCAAATCTCAAATGGAGAACATCGACAGTTGTTTCCAAACACGTTTACAAAAATGAAGGAATGGTTGCATGAACTGGGACCAAGCGATGAGTTTGCGCCCAAAATTCTCGACTTAGTCAAGATGATTGAAGAAGATCTTACAGCTCAATGTTTGAATTCTTATGTGTCAGTACGCACTAAAATTGGAGTCATCGGTTATACAAACACTGGCAAAGGTACCTTGCTCAATCGACTTCTCGGTGTAACATCTCTTGATGAAGCTGGAGTGGCACCAGCCTCACTTGTCAAAAGTACTTATTTCCCATTAAGATTCGATAGGCAACCACCACTAATTCATCCTGAAGATCAAAATAAAAATACGAGAGTCACATTAGTCGATAGTCAAGGTCAAGACAGAAATCGTCCTGCTCTTAAGAGTGAAGTAGAAGCAGGCAATTATTTGGATGAAATTCGAAAAGCAGATTGCGATATTTACATCTTGGTGATCGATGAAGAGCTGCATGAAGAACAACAAAAATGGCTCGATTACATTGAACAAGAAATGAAACGCAAATGTGTTTTAACGAGGTCTAAAGTAGATTTGTATTATTTGGCCAAATTTCGTCAACTCTCTGGTATATTCTTTTCCCGAAGCACGCCAGAACAACGTAGTCATTGACACGAAACTATTTTGGAAAACATTCGGTTAGACACTATTGTTCAATCTCGCAATGTTTACCTAGTGGCAGCTAACTATACCCCGGAGAATGGTGATGCCGAATTGTTATTGGAGAGTCATTCGTTCGATCTTCCAGAGTTACTCAAAGAACTGAGTTGCTTGGCATTCAATGCGCGTCGTCATCGAATACATGCTTTGTCAATGCGAACGGTGGCTGTTGTTGTTAATACATGTTTTCGACGTGGGTATGCAATCAATGTGTTAAAATATAAAATAGCCGCTGGAGTAGCAGCTGTTATGCCTGTCGGAGATCAAATACCTCGTTATTTCTCTCGGGAAAATATTAGGCAGGCTTTTGGCATCAATGATTCCCTTCGTGAATATCTGAAACAACATCATATTATGATTACGAATTACACAATGCAAACATCAGTGTTTAAAGATTATATTGAAGTAAGCCAATCAACAGCTGAATGGACATCAGGCGCTAGGCCACTTGGGACAGCGGTTGGCAATGCTTTGGTAGCTACTAGCACGTTTGCTGACGATATAATACGTGTGGTAGCACGAACTGTTATAAGCCTGTCAAATGCTGCACGCATGGCACTCACTGCTGCCTTCATCGGTATAGGTGTCAGTCTTTCGGTCGGTGTTAGCGCATGGTCGGCAGTCAGCATTAAAAATCACATTTTTAGCTATACTATCAGAGTATGTGACGATCTCATTCAAGTCATCGATTCCATCATTACATCTATCATCGAACGAGAGCAAGATATGATAGTAGACGATGTTTCTTCAACCGCATTAATCTCAAATATCAACGAATAATGATCCATGTTAAATGAATATTATCGAAATTTTCTTCACAATTTTTCTTCACTTAATTTCACTTAAAATAAAGTAACTATTCTCAAATCAAGAGCAGAAGATTTCATTTTCTTTTGTAATCCTTTCATTTAACCTAAATAAACAAGATTTTACTGAAATTTTGTGTGTCATCTGAACCCAGTATCAAGGCATTTTTGTGAAAGACAGCAGTTAATGATTATTGAAGTTTATACCGGAGTAAAAGGAATCGTATTCGGATCCTTCCATATACCGTGATTATTTCAGATATGTTCCCATGTACAATTTGAGGGGCTACATCCTGTTTTGCATTTGAATCTCATAAGGGCGCCACTTAATTTTTTTGACATCGTATTAAATGTCGATCTATTCTTTATCTGAAAAGTGGAAATGTGCAGTAATGCCAGCTGACTCACCATAGCATTTTCGAAAAAAATCGTCAGCAATCAACATCTTTTTATATCACCATTTAATGACTTGTGGTTTGAATATTGAGACAAAAAAAAGACATTTTTTATCAAGGTAAATATGGTGTGGATGTGGCGATGGGCGTGTCAGTGTGTGGGTGTTTCAATTTCTCCACTGATACCCACACCCACACCCACACCACTCTGTCGATTCACGTCGAACTTACACAAATGATGTTGAAGTGATGTTTGATGTGCGAGGCATGGAAGCTGGAAGAAAATATATTGAACACGAAATGAATCCCAACTATTGCTTATTCGAATATATACTCCCTCCCTCACCACAATCACTATGTGGCGATATATATATATAT